>JANHFX010008116.1:0-25832 GCA_027560015.1 Chloroceryle amazona
CTCTGGACACCTTCCAGCATCTCAGTGTCTTTCCTGTAATGAGGGGCCCAGAACTGAACACAGTACTCAAGATGAGGCCTCACAAGGGCTGAGTACAAGGGCATGATAACTCCCCTTCTCCTGCTGGCCATGCCATTCTTTATACAGGCCAGGATGCCCTTGGCCTTCTTGGCCACCTGGGCACACTGCTGGCTCATGTCCAGCCAGGTGTCCACCAGCACCCCCAGGGCCTTTTCTGGCATGCAACTTTCAGCCACTCATCCCCAAGCCTGTAGTGCTGCTGGGGGTTGTTGTGACCAAAATGCAGCACCCAGCACTTGGCCTGGTTGTATCTCATACAGTTGGCCTTGGCCCATCAATCCAACCTGTCCAGGTCCCTCTGAAGAGCCTCCCTGCCTTCAAGCAGGTCAACACTCCCACACAATTTGGTGTCATCTGCAAATTGGAGCAGTCTGGAGTAGCTAGCACGCTACTGCTCTTAGAGTACTCGGCTCTCCACCAAGCAGATGCTTGAGCATGTTGTTCACTTTTGCCAGGAAAGAATGCTCTGAAAAACAGCAGTTGCACTGAATGAAACTGGGCTGCGTGAGGGGCAATCAAAACCTGCACGGAGGAAGTCCAAGCCCGTTCCTTTACTGACACCACCAGAGCCTTAGATGAAAGACATCTCTTTTGGGCCAGGCTGCTGAGGAAGTTTGATTCCCATGCCAGCAGGTCCAGCCCCAGAATTCATGCACATTCTCATTCTTAAGGCAGACATTATAATATTCCCTTCCTCACACTCTCCCACTCATCTATTTCTATGCAGGACTTTCAAGGAAGAAGCTCCTTCTGGCCTTGAACAAAACAGGGCCTTGTCCTGTCTGTATGTGGAATATATAGGTACTACTCAGGCCATGCAGAAGTCCACAGAACTCTATTCTCTAAGAAGAAAGCAGCGAGCTCTCATGAGATGTACTGTGCACCCACTTTAGCCCGTACACAGCCATCGGCGCCTGAAAGCAAAATTGCAAGCGAGGAAGGTGAAGAAAAGCCACATACTATGGGGCATTTTCTTGAACCACTATAAACTGTTAATACGGTTCTGTTTATCCGATTACACTGAGCTACATCTGCTATGAAATTACACTGAGCTACATCTGCTATGAGTAAATGAGAAATTAGCCAATAAATGATCTGGAGCTCCTTAGATTAAAAAAATACTAATTGCTATAGTCCAAAAGCCAGTATCTTTGGTTTAGTCTATTTCTCTCTTAAGACACTTAGATACACAAGATTTTTCTTGCTAATTGAGGCAGAAGTGATGAAAGCAGGAACACTTACCTGTTTGCTGAGTCCATCCACGTTGTTGTTGCTGTAGAACACTAGCTGTGCGTGTCTGCTTTTTAGAAGCTCCAGAAAACTGTGGTTCCATCTCTGCCCCTGTGGATGCTCCTGTGTTTCCTCCCCATGCTGATAAGCTGGTGCCTGACTTAGATAATTATCTGATTAGAAGACCTGTCTGCAGTCACGAAACCTTAGTCTGCAATCCCGTCAGCTTTAATGAGCTAAGAAAGGTCACTCTGGGTGAGGTCGCCAGTGGCAACAAAGGGGCAGTCCAGTGATGGTACGGAGAAGACATTGCCTTTTACCCCCCCACCCATTCCTTTTCTTTGGTCCTCTCTGATGTTGCAGGCTGCTGTTCAGGAGAGGCTTACTTGCAGCTTCAGATGAGCCATTGTGCAGTTGACTACCTGGGGGACACAGACCCATCTCTCAGGGAGCTTAACGTCCAGAGCCAGCTATGGCAAGGAGCTAGTGTGAGGATGGAGGAAAACTGGTGACAGGGATCTACTGCAGTCAGTGGGCCTGGCATGAATTAAAACTTCATTTCTTTCCCTGGGATTACTGTCATCCCATAGCAGAAGAAACAGACATGCATAGAAGGCCTGCACTTCTAGCACTGTCCAGGATCCACCAGCATCAACAAGCCCATGGAAAATCTTTTGCCTTCTGTGGTCTGGCCAGACAAAGTGGAATTTAAATCCTGCTAAGATTATCCTTAGCAGCAGTAACTAAATTAAACCTGCCACTGATAATTCTGCATTTGAAAGAACTCTAGCTCTCGAAGGTAATGCAACAGATGGAGTTCTGGTATCTGGAAATAAGGGAGACTACTAAGGAGCTTTCTCTTCAAGCTGGTCTGTGGAAGTGCTGAAGTCAATAGGCAAGAGCTGTCCCTCAGCCCCCTTCACAAGTACGGAGGACTTGCAGAAGTTACACAACCTGTCCTCAGCACACATTTCTTTGCATTCAGCTTCGGGAAGAACATGGGTATGCGTTGCAGGAAGATATTTGGTTGCCTAAGCCATAAGCAGTATTGTCTGTGTACCAAGAACATCACCCTTTTACTCTTATGCAGTAATTACTATACCCCCTCACTGGAGGGGAAAAAAGAGCAAAAAACCCTAGAAGTCCACATTGTGTCACTTAGGTCTAAGTGGGGAACACAAGTGTAACGTCTCTGAAGACAATGCTGAATGCTTTGGGATACGTTCTTTAAGCAGAAGCAACTCTTTCTGTGAATGTGTTGTGGGTTTGCTTTTCTTTTTAAATAATGTGGATTACTTTCCATGGTGATGGCAAAGGGGAACAATACAATCTGCAATATCTCTTCTATAAGGAATAATCCCAAAATGCTCCTTTGTGCTAGTAAGTTTTATTGTTTGCTATGTTGATACAGTTAGTTAATCAGGATTCTACTGGATAAAACTGTCTACAGAGAGCAAATGAGGCACTGTAAAGTTCCTTCTTAATAAAACTTGAGATTAAAGAACTGGGCTTCGTGGGAATATTCATTCTGTACACTTCCGAGGACGGCATTCACACAGAGAGGCAGAAGGGATGTAGTGCTGCACCACTGTCCCGTTGGCACACCGCAGGGGGATGGTGACTGTGGTGGTTTGAGTGGCTGTGCAGCAGCTGCAGAGGTCTTCCCATTTCCCTGTCTCAGCAGAGTATCTGGTATTGCTTCTGCACTTGCCCTAAGTGGAAAAAAGAGATACCAAGTTTGAACAGTGCCAGACCTCAGTGCGTTCAGAACCCAGGTTCTTCCCTTCAGAGCATCCATGGGCAACTTCGCCCGGAATCCAGTGCTCTGCCGTAAACCACCAACTCTGATTCCAGAGCGTGGGTGCTGGTCAAAGGGCAGCAAGGGCATGCTCTTGGTCTCCAGAGCACAAGCACAGCAAAGGAGAGGTGTAGGAACTGCTCACACTAAGAAACCCCTATAATTTAAAATATCCTAGGTGATGTCCAGGGCTACTGTGTTAGCTTCTAAGCACCTATGGCTATAGTCTCAGCCGTACGAGATGGGGCATTCAGAAAGTGCTTTAGCCCAAAGGCCGCACGCCCGTTCTTGTCCTGCTGGAGGATATTTTTTCCTGTGGAAGAAGACACGTAGAATGTAACAGTTTAGTGTGCAGACTAATGGAGAAGTCAAAGCGCTTACAGAGCACAGAAGTCAAACCATAGCACTCAAATTTAAACCTCTGTTAAAGTATCATGTATCCAAATAATTATTTACACTCACAAATCAACTTCAGAGCCCAAAGAAGGATATGTTTCTGACAGAAGATAAGGAGAGTGGCGTGAACAAAGACTTTATGCCTTGGTGTGTGTCACTTTTTTCATGCTGGCTTGAAGGGGGAAAATTCAGGATCACCAAATTACTTTAGAAAGTAAATGTCAATGAGATTTACCCTGCTAGAATCAACAAGGAGGGCAGAAACAGACACGCCGCTTACACAAACGAAGGCACAGTGGAGGCAAAGGTTTCCCTTGGGGAACAGAGAGAGGAGGCAAGGGCAGGTCTTGGGGGAGAGGAACCTGCATTTCCCATTTACCTCACAATGAGAGATGGGCACTTCCCTTTCAGCCGCACATCCGTTGATATTCCTGTACTGCAGTCTGGTACTTACTGGTCGACATTCCACTTCCACACCTAGCAAGGGAGGAGAGAGAAAAAAGAGAAGAGAGAAAAAACGGGGTGAAGAAATGTTCAACAGTGCAGGCAATTTCTTTTTTAAATCCCCTTCCCCTTATTACTGGAATCGCTTTTAGTGAGATCTCTTTACTGGTAAGATCCCCAGGAAGAGAATTAGTTGTGTGTCCTTAGAGTAATTATCATAGAGCTGTGTGACTATCGCACTACAGCCCTAAAATTCCACTGGAGAGCAGGCTTTCCCTCATGTTTCCTTCCACCTGACTGCTTCGTGCTTTTACCTGCTGGCTTCTGTGTTCGGCAACTCTCTTTTTAAAGATAGTTCAGTGGTACCTCGGGCAAGCAGGTGCACAGGAAAAAGACAGCACACGTGGGAACACAAATAACCCTACCAGAGAAGCAGAGCACCTTGACCAGACAGAGCATTTAGTACCAAACTGGCTCTGTGCCTTGCTAAGAATTTATATTTAATTGAAAAAACAAACAAACAAACCACACGAAAAACCCCAAAACCATCCAAACAAAAAAATCCCACAAAACAAAACAAACAAAAAAAATCCACAAACCAAACCAACCACAACAAAAAAAACCACAAACAACCAAAACAAACCCAAATTTCAGAAGTGTTTCTGGCCCCAGGCTGGAAGTGCCAGTTCACCAATTCTCTTCTAAAATTATTTCATCACTTAATTTGATAAAACTTGTCCACCTGGAAGGAATTGTGTTTTTCCTCACAAAAGAAAATAGCAAACAAAATAATTGTCATCAGAATCCATACAGCTTCGTCACCTTTTTGACCCCACGTTATCGACTTGTTCCCAAGTTTCTTTACTACTCTCATCCACTTTTTTTCGTAGACTGTGCCTCCCTCCCAAAGGCAAATGCTTCTAACTTGACAAGACACAGGTAATTGAGATCAACAGAGAAAAGAGGTTAAGAAGCAGTGATGCAACTTCTTTAAGTGGGAAAATAAGGAAAACCCTTTGCAAATAATCAAGTCCTTTGCTAGTACCACAAAAGTCCGATGAGAATATAAAAGCCTGTTCACTTATGCACCCTACACACTTAAAATCTGGAAGAATGCCCTCCGACACGCTAATAAACACCAATTGCCAAGGGATAGCAAAGAAAGGGAAACTGGCTGCTTAAACCACCTTTGTCAAAGCCACCTGGGACTCTGCTGTACCAGTCATCACCCTGAACTGTGCTTTGAACTTGAGAGAACAAGGTCTTTGCCCAGTTCCTTATGGTACTAAGGTATCTGAAAGACAAACTCTCTCAGGACCTGGGAAGGCAATCTAACATATATCTGAGTCTCTGCGCCCGTGAGAAAGTGATTCTCTTGTCCAGCTCTTCAGAAAAATTAAATTACTGTGGTTTGACAGTAGCTTTGCTGAGCCTTGGTATTCCCTGTAACCAATTGCACATTGCTACTGAGTGCCCTGGTGAACAGATATAAATACAGAGGAGAGAGAAAGAGTTTGGTATCTAGAAGTATCTGTTTGATTCAAAGCTATGTGTTAACCACCATCCTTCAAATGTGAATCCATCGTTAGCTGGTTGGATGCATTATGTTGGATCTTTCCTTACAAAGGGCCTTGAATAGAGGCGTGATCTGAATACAGTTGTGCTGCAACACAGGACTTCTCAGCTTTGAGCTATATCCCAGCAAACATCAATGGCAACAAGGATTTGCTGCAAGGGGGTATCACTTTTAAATCACTCTAACTGTTAAATAAATATTTGGAGTGAGCTCTACTCCTTTGGAACTGCGTCTCTCCTCAGTTGCAGTGCTAGGAATTCTCAATTAGCAGAGCTTGCCCACCACCCTGTGCTTTAAATCTTATATATATATATATTTAATTAATAAATAATTTTCAGTATTCCTTACTCGAAGCCTGGAGGTTAGCACTCTCTTAACTAAATTACCTGTTTGAGCCATTTGATGACAGTCTTTATCTCAATAGCTTCCTGACTTCTGTTTCTCAAGCCGGAACTCAGTGACTACACAGACAGGCAATGGCTGCAAACTCTCTAGGAGCTCACGTCCTTCATCAGAGGTATTATTACAGCAGTTACTGTGCCAGTGTGGTGATGGGCTGCTATGCTGGCCATCTTTTATTTATGAGCACGTGCATGGAGAAGGGGGGACAATATAACAGAAGGGATGATGATATACCAGGCAAGATGATCATATTCTGATCTTAGAAGAGAATATCAATCTTTTGTTACCTTCCCCCCCTAGATGAGCTACAGTATTATTAACTTTGTACTGACAAAGGAGAAAACTGAGAGGTTGCCTGTTCACAAAGGCATCAGAGATTCATTTTAGAAATAAGAACCCAACGCTGCAATCCTTCTCGATGTAAGCAAACCCTTCCTATGCTCACAGCCTGACTGGCGTTTGGATTATCCTCACAATGAGGCATTAAATTAAGAGTTGTGGGACTGACTCCCTAGCCCCTGAATGTAGGATGCAGTCAGGCTGTTCAGTAGGAATGCACCTTTGACAAGCTTTTCCCTACTGTTTTTCGGTTATTACACTATCAAAAGCCAATCAAAATTACATTACTGCCACCAGGGGTTCTTTTGCTAAATTCATTTTAAGGTGATGGATTATTCATGAAGTGGTCACCTCATATATTCAGTATCAGGTTGTGTTACTTGTCAGCCTGTGTGTGCAATACTGTTCCTGCTATCTTTAGATGAACAATAAAATAAAACATTCATAATTAACATCTGCATAAAATGTGGAGAGTATCTATTTCTTTCTAAGCACTTGTGAATACTGTCAAAACATGTGTTCCAGTGGACAAAGCATGACAGCAGTATCCAAATCAGAGGGCAGACTTGTTCGATGGTTTATTTCAACCACACTGCTTCACTCTGTTTCCTTAAACTGGACCTTACGCAGAATGTAGCTCCTTAGCCAGCAGCTTACACACTCTGCAATTTCCATACAAGACTTCTGGCTTATTTACTTACATGTCTCACAGCAGGTATTGCCAATTTTTGCAATTCTGCCCTAAAACAAACAAACAAACATTTTTTAAATTAATAGAAGAAAAAGGAAAACTTATTTTTCTACTTTGGCACAAGCCATACACATTTGTACTGCTGTAGAATACAAAGGGATGTTTAAAAGGGGGTGTTAGGCAAAGAACGCGTACAAAACTCTGAATTTACACTGGCAGTCATCTCTTCATCCACTTTAAGGTTTTGAACCTGTACTTGATGATAGCTGATTAGAAGATTATAGACTATTATAGATAGTATAGATTAAATATATATTGTTATAGATTTATATTAGCAAGTTCAATACCTGACAATATTGCTTTCACCTTGTATTGGGAGCACGCTGAAGTGAAGATATTGAATACGAATAAATTTCTGGGAATCAGAGTGATAAAACCAACAGCATTCCAGTCTTAGGGCTGTTCAAGAAAGGAAGTTAAACAGTCCCTCTGTTTCTTTTAGCAGTACAGGTGAAAGCATGCCTATTCCACAGCAGCTGAAATGCCCAGGGAAATCATCACTAAATATCATACATGTCAAGTAAGCTTTAACAGCCAAAGGTGCATGTCTCTTGTCGCATCACTGCTGTGTAGAAAATAATTCTCGGGTATATATGTCTATATATATGGTGTAAAATTACTGAAACCCCATGGTAACAGGAGAAATGGAGAGGTATTTATACTGCAGTGTGATGCCACGGTTTCACTAGACACTTGAACTTACATGCGAAGTTTGGAGGCTTGTTTAATTAAGGAACTTTCCCATCTGTAACTAGATGAAAACCACTCATAGCTGAAATTGTTCTGTTTTTTTGGGGGGTGGAAGAATATATAGTGTTTGGGAAGTTCTGGTTAAAAAGTAACCTGTTCTTCATTGATTTTCAATGCAGATCTTCAGAATACAAGAATAATCCAGAGCCTGTAACATAATCCAGCATTTTTCTAATGTTTTTTGCATAACAAAACTGCGTGGGCTACAGTGGTTTCACAAAGTGAGCAATGCACCGCAGGAGCTTTACTCTTCCTGCGCTGCATGTATCAAATCCTCCATTTGCTTGATGAGTATGTGGAGAGATTGGAGCACAGGCTCTGCTGAAGTTTTGCTGCTTTCTGTCACGCTGAAGCAAGTGGGGACGGGTGGATATAAACACCACCTCCGTGATGCCAGATGAGCAAAAGCAGAACCCCTGTGCTGCATTCTGTTCCTCAGCGTATGGCTGGCCTCAAAGCACAAGGAAGATGGGTGGATGTGTTGAGCAGGGCTTTTTTATACCAAACAACTGAAAATGTGGAAGTTTGGGCTCTTCCTACAGCGTTGTAAAAATTCCTTTCCCTAACTTCCTATGAATATTCACAGAATTATTCATCACCTCTATGAATAGCCCTAGGAAGACTGAAGGGGCTGATCTGACTGTTTTCTCAGTTTGCCTATCCACGCGGTTTTGCTCTGGACACCAAACCGAAAGCATTGGTGGAACAACCATTTTCTTGTGGTTGCTGCTTCATATGGAACAGAATTGCTGCAAGCTCAGCATCTCCTCTGCAGTATAGTCCCACATTAAACCAGCACATATTTTAAAACAGAGAAAGCTCGTATTTTTCTGAATTTCCAAGAAAGTTCAAATTCAACTCTGAGAGGGTTGGGGTTTCCCACCCTACTGCACATGAAGCACCTACATACAGACCCATAACCATGACAGGGTCTATTAGGATACCTGGAAACAGGACTCATTCCACTACTTACTCCTTCAGCCAGACATCTTCTGGAATCAAATGGAGGACAGCCAGTGATTCTCCTTTCCCAGATAAATTCCCCTTTCTCATTTATTTTGCAGGAGTGACTATCACAACCATCCTGAAGTGATTCATTTGGCTGTAAAGATTTAAGAGCTGTTAGCTTTACACAGAAACAACATGAGACAGTAGGCTTTCAGGATGCTATACAACCTGACTATTCCTCCACCGATACTTAAATTAATGCTCCACGGTGAAGTTTATAAAGCATTGAAAACTTTAGTCAACAGAATGGTTTATCAACAGAGTCAAGGTCTATTTCATTTCACAGCCATATTAATTATGGCTCAGTCAAGGCTGTGAAAACGTGACCTTTTTCAGCTCTCAACAAGAAAGAAATTTCCATCAACTTAAAAGAGAAACTTGTCTAAGTGAGAAACTTGGGAGTTTGGCCTATAAATTGTCTTTTTAAAAAACACACAAATATTTGACTTTTAGCTGAGTTGGGAACTTAAAAAAACAAACAAACCAACCAACCACCTAAAACTACATGCTGAGCCCCACACAGAATCATAGAATCATCTGGGTTGGAAAAGACCCTTAGGTGTCCAACACTTACCCTAACGCTGCCAAGTGCACCACGAAATCTACACGGCTTTTAAAGACCTCCAAGGATGGGGACACGACCACTTCCCTGGGCAGCCTGTTCCAGTGCTTGATAACCCTTCCGGTGAAGAAATTTTTCCTAATGTTCTATCTAAACATTTCCTGGTGCAACCTGAGTCCATTTCTCCTCCTATCACTTGTTACTCGAGAGAGAGACCATCACCACATCACAACCACCTCCTTTCAGGTAGTTGTGGAGAGCAACAAGGCCTCCCCACAGGCTCCTTTCCTCCAGTTCCCTCAGCTGCTCCTCACACCACCTGTTCTCTAGATGCTTCACCAGCTTGGTTGCATTTCCCACACTCTCCCCATCTAAATCTTAGCTCAGAAAGGGAATAAAAAAACCTGTTCTGTGCTGTTTATTAAGACAAGCTGATAGGTTTTAGCCGAGACAATATCCATTCCTGTTTGAGAACCTATGAAGCCAGACAAATTTTTCAAAATACACATTTTTCAACTGAATTATCAATTTATTATATAAACGAAGGGCTTTCATTTCCTCTAAGTGGTTGTTTGAGCACATTCTCCTGTTAAGGTTCCCTGATAATATTCATGCTTGCAGGTGCATCTAGAACACCCCTCTTGAATTCCACACTGTGGTATGAAGTCTCCTTATTTCGTACATTTACAAACATCAAACAAACAGAACAGAACTTTCTTGATAAAACATTCTGAGAGATGTAGGAAAAGGCACGAGTAATACCGTGCTGTCCAAGCAAAAAGGAGGAAGAAAATGCACTTCCCTTGGGTTCACCAGAACCACGTGCTACATTGATATTTACTTGTAAATAAAAGACAGAGTGCTTGAAACTTACCTGAAGGTATTTGAGTCTTCCATCTCTCAGCCTGATGCCGCATGAAGTTGGCACACACTTTCCACAGCAAGAGCCAAGGATTTCCTGCCTTCTGTAATTCTAGAAGGTAAGGGGCATTTTTATGAGTTTATTTTGTTTCAAGCTTGTTTCCTACACTTATTTGTAGGGTTTTTTTGAAAAGCATTCAGTGGACAAAGTGATAGCCAGCAAAATGCTTTTCTTAAACAGTAGGACTAGACTAGCTTAATCTAATTAGTAACATACTGTTTTGCTTTATAAAGGCTGGCATTAATCCTTCACTGGCGTGTTATACAATAGGAAGACAAGTTTATTTCCAAGCACAAAGCCTCCTACATCCACTAAATTCAATATTTTTACACTATAACAGTTGCAAGGTCAGGTCCACTCCCCAAGAAATGACAATGGGAGAGGGTAAGAAGGTTACTAAAATGTTTTGAGTGACATACAGTTTTTATTTGTGGTGTGCTGGAGCTTCTTTGTAAAGCTAATGAATATTACACACTGCAACTTGCAGATGTTGTCTGAAGTGCTTAAACTAAGAAAAAAGGGCAAGACAACCAACAAGCAGTGGACAGGGAAAGGAGAGAATAAGGCTAAGAAAGTTTGGGCTATAGAAGGAAAATGGCTTGATAAAAGAAGTAAAAAAAGCATCAGAGAGGGTATGGTAAAACAAAATGAAAAAGAACAGAAAGGAGAGGAAAAAGGGAAGGAGGAAAAGAAAACAGAAAACAAGAAAGACAAAGAAAAAAGAGCAACAATGGAGTTCCACAAAAGGCACAGGAAGGAAAAAATCAGTGGCAGAGAAAGGGGCCTGGGAGAATGAACAGCACGAGATGGAGAGGAAGAAAGGTATGGAGTGTGGAGTGGGCAATGGAAAGAAAACAAACAAACAACAACAGAAACACACCCCCCCCCCCCAAAACCCAGCAGAAAGGAACTGCATTGACACATGAAGTGTCCCAGAGTAAAGTCTCCAGCTGCTGCACATAACCAACAGCTGCTTGTGATGAGCTGAGCATTTTTAGAACAACAAACACTTTCTGGTTAAGTGAAGGCATGCGTGTTATCCATATGCTTTTTATTGAAAAAGAATCTGGGGAGGTTGGGGAGTTACTATTAAATCATTAGAAGAAAGCCTAGTTCATTGTTATTTAGGTGAACTTGCTCTGCTGGCAAAAGTGTAAGCACCTACAGGAGGTCACAAAATGGTCAAAAAAGTGGCCCTGGTGAGCAGAGTATGCTGCAGTGGGCTGCACTTCAATTAGTAATGCATTATTCAGCACCCAGCAGAAAGCAGGTGCTCCTGAGAGAGTACATACTCTTAATCCGTGGCGTCATCCACTATGAAATACTTGGGTTTCATCTGGGCATATCATGAAATCAATGGCTCCGAGACAGGAAAGACCCCAAGTACGCGTGTGAATCCCACCGGCGCTAGGGGGATGAAGACATTCTGCATCTTACTTGCTGATTCTTCCCCTCAGCCTCCCCAGGTTCATTACAGTGGCTACAGAGGGACACACACCTAGACCTGCAGCCTGCCTTGGCTAGCTGCACATCTCCTCAACACAAATTCACCGTGCTTAATACGCCCACCTGGAAATTGCCTTTTCTTTGTTGTTTTTTCTTTGTTTAGTCGGTAGTGTTGGGTCAGGTGGTGGAAAGGAGCTGTTTGGGAATTGTGTGGGTGGTGAAAGAAGCAGGAGAGAAATGTTTCCCTATTTTTTTTTTTTTACTATGTATTTTATTGCTTCTTCCACCTTTCATTTCTACAGCTGGCTTCTTGCAATAAAGGCAGGAATTGATGTTTGTGTGTTTTTGTGTGGGAACAAACACACGTACACGTGATTCTGGTCACAGATATATTCTGGTGTAGCTGAGGTTATTTCATCGCTCTGACACGTTATACTCTGTGGAAGTGAGGAAGCTGCTCAGCACGGAGCTGGGCCATCTATTTTCCTTTCAGGAGCCTGTGTCTATAATTATACCTTACAGGAGAGGTGACATTAGGGTCCAGAACCACACAAAGTATTCCAGATTCTCCCTTTTGTCACAGCTACATCCATACCAGTAAATAGAGGGGGCCAAGGCCAGTTTTGGGGCCTGCAGACACGTGGAACACATACGCATGTCTAAGCTGTGCTATCCCCACAGAACAGACTGGCCTTGGGTTGTCCTAACCACTGAGCAGTGCCTGGGCGTTATCTGGAAGTTTTCTAGTTAGAACAGGCCAGGTGGGACACTGCTGACAACTCTCCAGGACAATCACTGCACTCCTGCTCTGTTTATTAGCAGAGGCGAAACCACAGAAACTTGACTTACTACATCCAAAACCCTGGAGGGAGACCTGGCTGAGCTGCCTGTCCCTGGAGGGACAGATAATACTGTAGGAAAGGAGACACAGCAGCTCATGCTGCAAATGATTTGCCAAACCTGATTTTACCCTTAAGATAAGTAGTCTAAAATACAAATAAAATGTGCCTGTACACCTGAGGACTATGAAAAGTTACCTTTCCTACACTGGATTTAGATCACATTTGGTACATTTCACCTAATACAGGGAAAACAACACAGGGCTGTGACTTCTCAGAACAAACGGAAGAAAGGCGTCAGGTCCTGAAGTGTATGGAACACAAACTGGTGTAGACAATGAAGAACGGGACCTTCTCATCACAGACATTCTTAACCAGAACATCCAGACCACTTGCACTTACTATTGGGCACGGTTCACAGGTTAATTTTGTACATGTCAGAGTGTATCTCCGAGAAGAGGTTGACTGGGCTGAGCAGAGACACGTTGTGCATTGGTCCACCATCAGGCGCTTCCACGGCTGAAACGTCAGAACCAGCTGGTGAGTCAGGGGCTGTCTCCAGCAAAACTCAAATAAATGAGCAGTTTTATCTCAGTTAAATCCTTTTCATTAGATCTTGTATTGCAATTCTTTGCAAGAAATAACCCACAAAAATTATGCCCCAGCTTTCCGGAGACACAAATTTTTGCATCTGTAATTCCATAACAAGCAGCATAGCGCGAGGCTATTAAGGGCTTACCTCAATTCAAACTTTTCAACACACCTTAGTTCTATCATATTTATTTAATGTATTGAGGGATCAGCATGCAAATGGCTTTAACAATGGCTTTCTGTGAACAAATATAAATTGGCATGACAGAACTGAATGAAATAAGGGATTGATACATTTTTTCCCTTTATATAATACATCTATCATGTGTTTTCTTTGCTAAGTTAGAACAAAATGTCAACATCTGCTAACCCACTGTTAGTCAGTGCAACCAAAATAACCTGCATAAAGCCCAAATCTACTCAGATCTCCTTCAAAAATGCCACTCAGTAAAAGCCTGGGAAAACAGATGAGTGATAGAGATAATCCTTTTGGTAAATACAGCCACCTGCTTGGAAGTCTGCAGTTAAAGCCACAGCATTGTTAAGAGCAGCAGAGTGAATGCAACGCACCAAATTACTGGAATAGAATATTGGTAACCAGATACAAGACAAAAATATAAAGGGATTAAGGACACAGTCGGTTAACAGATCTGTAGTAAAAGACTCAAAACTTGGAACTACTCCGTGAACACGTTAATGGAGCAAAGTTTTCCCTTGATATAAAATGAAACCTGAAACTATTCTTAAAGGACCCAAAATAAAAGTTTTGAAATCCAGGAGGTATAAACTTGTGTGGACACCACTTCTTCCTTCCTGACCAGAACCCTGGAACACTCATTGAAGTCAAGAATAGCAGAAGACAAAGCTGTAGTAACGCCAGCTGCTCTAAAGCTTTCAGACATACAGCTAATTACCTTACAAGAAGTCATCAAATGAAGTGAGTTTAATAGACAACTTCATTAATTTAAGTTCTGATATAAGCTCTAATGTAATTATTTTTTTTAGGGGAAAAAAAAATTGCCACTTTGTTTAGAAATCTTCCAAGTTTATATCTCGACTTGAATTTCACACTCCCCATCCTAAGAAAATATTTTAGTAACTGCGTTGCTGAATGCTAAGTTCAGCAATGCTTGATATTTGTGACAGCCAGAGCACAGCAGCAACATGACAGCTGGGGCCCACCTAGACCCTCAAGTTCCTGCACAGGCAGCGCTCGATGAAATGGCCAATTGGCAGGAAGAACAACAGCACGTTTTAAAAGCTGTATTAAAAGAAAATAAAAACAAAACCAAAACAAACCCAAACCAAAGCAAACAAACAAGCCACAAACAAACAAACAAAAAACCCACACAAAACAACAAAAAAACCCAACAAACCAAAGCAACCAACCCCCCCCAACCTTTACACACGGGCAAATAACAAAGAATGAGACAAAATGTGGTTTGTGTCAGCTGAGACACTTTACAAATTCTTTCCAATTTGGGAAGATTAATTATTAAGATAAGATTTTTTTCAATATTGTAGAAGATGAAGTATTTTAAGTCTTCAAAATAAAGATACTTCTCATTTTGCCTTCAACGTGGTATTCTGTTCCAAAATGCGCTTATACTTCATTTTAAAGTATTTAACCATATTTAAAAACGCTTGAAAATAGATCAAAGACTTGGAAAGATCAAGTAAATGTTTTGTTCAAGAAAAAAAAAATTATTTGCTCATGAAAGAACAGAATGCAACTGGAAAGACACGGCTTTTAGCAGCACAGAATGTACACACGTGCATGCACATCCTGTGTAGCAGAAGGTGGCAGGAGCTGGCAATCGCTGCACTGCACGGCGTTCTACACAAGCATGGTTTCTATAAAACACCACCCCAATTTTGGCAACATACTGCAGAGGATACAAGCAGGGGAATCAAAGAGAAAGCAGATTTTTAAATATTTTACCACTTTAAAACCCTTCTCCCAGTGTTCTGACAAGAAAGGCAGTTACTCCTTGGATGTAATTCTACAGGGAAGTAATCCCCACACAGTGATGGATACTTGATGACAGGCCTTTAGCTCTAAGAAACTGATAAACTTGTGCTTATCAGCTTTGAAAAAAATCAAAACCAGAAGAAATAGATGGAGAAAGGTTCCCTCTGCCGTAACTCAAAATTCCCAAGAGATCTGGGGAAACTTGCCTTTTAAATAAAGGAAAAGGAAGACATACGTTGCCAGTGCAGGAATACACAGATAAACGTTAGGTTAAATGACTAAAGAGGACCTGTTTCCCTGGGGGATGATGAGAATATTTACAGTTCTTTGACACCAGAGGTGATGCCAGAATATGGATTTAGGGAAACAATGGACAATTGACAGAGCTCTCCAAAGATAAATTCGGCATAAATGAGATCATACGCTTAACTCCCATCATCCCCACTGTCAGGGGCTGGGTTAAACATGTCTTAATCTATCCATTAAATATGCAGTTGAGAAAAACTCTCCTCTGAGGGCATACCAGCGGGGATCTTGAGAGGGGACAGAGGTCAAACGGCGAGGAAGCTCAGCTTTCCCATCCCTGCTAATAGCCAAGAAGGGATACCCCTCCTTTCACACAGGTGGAGCAAGAGCCTCCATCCGTTTTTTAATCTGTCTTATCCTCTAGGTAGAATACGGGAAGCTTTTGCTTCCCCAAAGTAGGCAAAGATCATTTCTGAGATTATCCCTCGCAGACAGTTTCCTGTGTGTTTGGTAGCCTGCGAGCCATTACACAACACACTCTACCCCACTTTCTAAGCTCTTTTCTCAAGCATCCTTTCACGACAAGGGAACAGCACTGTCCCCACTCTGCAGAGATACTCAGTGTCACACAGGAAGACTGTGGCCGGGTCACAAACTGGACAGACACGTGCTGAGCCCTTTACCACTCCTCTTACCCTCAAGGTCTCACTTGCAGAGCATCTGTCTGAACAAAGCTGCTCTGGATGCTTATGTGCATTCTGGCAAGTCTGTGTTCCTCAAAAGCTCATTTATCTAATATCTTACCATCGCAGTAAACAAAAGGACTCGTCTCTTACCCCAATAACAGTGCCATTCAAAGGACAACCATTCAGGGGCACTGAAAAAGAAGAGAATATTCCATTTAACGTTACAATTATCATGGCATTAGCAGGATTTAATAAACCACGGGTACCTTTTTTTGACTTATTAGAGCTCCAGCTGAGGACATTTAGATGCAGTTTCAGTGTAAAGAGGCATAATTGAGCCCTCTTACATTGCACCTTGAAAGACAGCAATTTGTCAGAGTTATCCTGAATGCCATCTCCAAATATCTCTTGCTGAGCTGTTTTTAACACGCACACATCACAATACAAATTGTCCCTTCCAGTTTCCTTGCATTCTCAGAAGATGCACTCGGGCTCTCTGCAAGGTACAGGGCATATTCCTCCTCTGTCTCCCACTGCTAGCTCCTCACCCTGTGGTTGCATGTGTACTTATACTTGTCAATTAAACATGACCGGGAGTCTTCCCAGACTGAGCCCAGCTCACCAGATCTTCCAGTTTGGACTTCTGAGCCAAGCCTATGCTAGGAAAGGGCCCCATCTGCAATGCTCAGAGGCACGTTTGTGTGCGTGGCAGCAAACAAACTCCCTGTTCATCGCAGGCACTGGGGAAAGCATTGAACCCTCGAGGTCCCTTCCAATCCTGGATTCTATGATTGCTAGGCCAGAAGCATCTCAAGACCACTTTTGATGCTGGCTAGAGCAGGAAAAACATAGCCTGGCATATCTTCCCAAGCAATGTATACAGCTCCAACAGTAAGTAGATCCAGAGAAGACAGTGAACATCAGCTGGAAGGAGAAAGCACGAGCAAGAGGTGCTATTGTACTCAATGTCTGAAGTCCATACAGAAATGCTCCCAAGTGGCACTGCACTTGCATAACACGCACTTTTGAAATTGCTGCTGAGAAACAGGAGATCAACACTTGAGATGATTCACCCTCTAGTGATTCTGTCTGTCATACACAAAACCTTACCACATCTGCAGGAAGGACAGCAGTCTATTACTTGGTCACAGCGTAGCTCAGTTCCCTGTGGACAGTCAGGCACATCCATTTGAGAGCAAGAAAGATTCTTTTGCTGCACGAAAACCTCATTGTTCACCCGGACACACTCGTTGATAATGCAGTGGTTGAAGGGGGATCGCCACTCTGTGCCAACCTGGGGGGAAAATTTAAAAGGATTAAATATAGGCAGCAGTATTTGTGCTGCTGGAGAGAGGGAAAGACCACCACAGCCAACAGGCTGGTTGCTAAAAGTACGTCTACAGTGTCAGGAAGAGTCTGTCAACTCAACAGCTCTCCCCAGATCCTCCCCAGAACAGGCTGCTGCTTGGTTTGTGGAGTACAGGAGTTACAGGAGTCTCCATAAGGTGAAAAATAAGGGGGCAGGTTCAAATAACACCTGAAGAAAGAAAAGCACCCCTCACTAGCTTTAAATCTACAGTTGTTCCCTGGTAGCTGGCCACACTGAGCTGGCCGCCTTTCCGCTGGAACCTGCCGCACATCAGCTCGACTAAGCCCAAAGGAGGTTTTGGCAACAGGCTCTAGACCTGGAAATACTTGCAAATGTAGGAGACACCGGATCCTGTTGACAGTTCTACTTATTATAATCACCCATGGGTCAGACAAAGTGGGAACTTCAAGTGCTATTATGGGAAAAGACATCATCACGGGCCAGAAGGAAGATGCTGTCCCAGTTCAGCACTGGGAGGAGCTGATCACTTCTTTCAAGCTGTCTCTCTCCACTGTTAATGCCCTTTGAATACACTTCAGGAACAGCAAAAGCGAAAATCAGATCCGCAAATTCAAACATCTTCACTCAGAAAGTTAGGGAATACTTTTCTCTCTTGTGTTAAATACTTAGTTCTTTGTAATGACAAGAAGCTGAAAGAGGACACAGCAAGAAAGACATCGGGGAATAAGGATCTATCGCTCCATTAGGACAACAGAAATCAGTAAGACACTGTGGGACATGAAAATAGGCCTTCTGAAGGCTTGTTTTATGAAGCAAAGAATACTCAACCTCATTAAGAAATGCCCTTGGTAAAACCAGGGAAGAGGGAGGCTGCAGAGATACATGAACGTTTTCTGAAAGACAGCATCAGACTGCCTTTGTAAAAGAAGCAATTAAAAAGTTCATTATTAAATATGTGAATATGAGATGTAGATGAAAATCCAGACGCCTTATAAAGACAACACTTAGGGAAGAAAAGATGGGGAGAAGGTCTGTTATTTTCAACATATTTAACATTCTGTTCCTGCCCTTGTTGAATCCAAAGCTCTGCACAGGATTAAGCAATTTAACGCTACTGGGGCAGGCAAAGGCTTGCCAAGGGTGGGTGGGTTAGGGACAGAATAAACTGAAGAGCTCAAGGAAATAAAAACGCAGTCAGGAAAAGAAACAAATATCCACCTAGCTGCCCAGAGTGGAAGGGTATCTGCAGCACACTGCAAGTGACTGCTGCCTGCACTCGCTCCCCACTGGGCTCCTCGGATCCTAAGGGAAGAGGCACACTACTGAGTATAAACTGCTACTCTGAGCAGAAAACAAGTGTGGCCTGGACCACTGCAGTCTAACCTGACATGCAGCAATCGTCTCTAGCAACCAGAGAATAATTCATGTTTCTGTCCTCACTTTGATTTGACTGAAATTCAAGCAATCCACTGCCCCATCTGCCTCTATCCATAAATTAACTGGGATAGTTTAAACAAATCACCTACAGCCAGAGGAGCATTATGTCCCATTAACATTCTTTTGATTTGCCATGTGTGAAACTACTCATTTTATACAAAAATATTGCTTCCTTAGAGCACAAAAAGGGCGGGGAAGGTTTGCTCGTTACAAGCAAACCGAGTAAGTCACATGCCCCAAAAAACACTGGTTTTTGGCACTGCTTGATGTATGTAAGAAATAGCTCATGTCTTCTTCATCTCCTTCAGCAGGACACAAAATAATCCCAGGGCACTTCATCTAGAAGAGGAAGCATCCATACCACCACCAGCTCACCTCATGCAAACGAGAATCCGCATCACCCCGCGACCAGAACAGCTGTTCCTCGCAGGCAGTCTTCTGGCATCTCCCACAACACTCCCCTTCTTGGACAATATACGTGTAACCCTGTAGGAGAAAAGAAAAGGACTCGCTGATCCAGGAGCAGGAAACAAATGAGATCAATCTAAAAAAAAGCACTGGGATAAACATTTAATGTTAGCAACTTTCTATTGAAAGGGGAGTTTATAAACGGAACTGCGAGGCCACACGCTCTGGCACAAAACAAACAAGTGGTCAGCCCAGCATTCTGATACATGGTTCAAAAAAAATAATTCAAATGCACACAACAGTAGGGGCAGAAACTCTTATCTCATTAGTTTCTGTTCAATATGTACTTCGAAGACATTCACTTCAGCTACGTGGACTAACTCTAGGTAACATCCTTGCTCAGGTCATGCCAATCAACTCATGGGCCTTGTGACTCACCAGCTTCTCTAGCATGGTCTGGAGCAGCCCTTCCTGGCGTACAGAAAGTTATGACAGTGACTAACATTTGAAAAAAAAATGAAAAAAGAAATCTGAAATTAATCCAGAAGCATCTTCCCTTTGCTGGAATCTGCTCAAATATGTAATAGCACACAGGTTTGCCACAAGGCAGAAAAAAACAGTGACGAGCAGGCAGAAATGGAAAGAGAAGAGGTGAAAGGAAAATGCTTTCAGAGGACTCTGAGATATTTCAACAGCGTTAAGCAGCTCTCATTTCCAAATTTATTTATTTACTGCATTTGACCAGTTACTTTTGGGCATTAGCAAATTGTAAAGAGTGAGTCTTTCCAATGATGTGGTGCTACAAAGCAGCACAGGAGGAAAAAGGAGGAAGGATGTTTTTAAGGATGATTGTCAGAATTGCCATGATATTTGGTAAAACTGAAAACTATAATGAATGTTAGGAATCCAGATTTTTAAAAAAAACCTCTACATTAAATCAATTCTCATTTTACATGTGTCATATATAATTATGAGAAATTTTATTTGGTATTAAAAAGTATTATATATGCAACACTACTTTACAAAAGGTAAAATTGTTCTAGTGGCATCTTGGATGTTAATCAACACCCAAACTCCTCTTCCCCACTCTGAGAATTCAAGGCTGAGCACATTCAGACACTGAACTGCCCTGTGGTGAAACGGAGGGAAGGGGTTCATCTCCTGAAGCAACTAGTCAAATATGCAAAGATTGGAGCATCTGAGTGAAAGAAAGCAAGGAGATTGGCTCTAATTAGAAATAATCTATTCTACATTCAACAGCCAGGCAGTCTCCAAGGGGATAATCATAACTCTGATTTCACTACAGAGCTGAAGGAAAGATGCTCTGTCAAAGAAAATAGTGTTCATTTGAAAAATGCCAATGGAAATGAGCATAATTTTGTTTTGGTCAATCCTTTTGAATTGCTGAATTATTCCCAGCTGCTCCCTCCCTTCATGAGCTGCCCCTGATTTGCAGTATGAAGCACATTAGCAAATCTCAATAATCAGCAGACTTTCCCGGGGAAGCGCATTTTGGATCACGTCATAAAATGTAACACCAGAGTTCGACCTAGCTCTGTGAAAACAGTTGTGCTGTCAAGCATTTTGTTTTATATGACTTTTATCTGCTGAAAATATATCTGAAGCATCTGAAGTAGCAGAAGCAGCTTTTTTACTTGTGTGGCAAACTCAGAGAAGTAAAAATCCATGAGCTGTTTGTGCCCAGAATAAAGCAAAATCCAGATGCAAGACCCAAATTTCACTAAGGTGGTCTGAACAGACTCTAAAGTACAAAGGTGCTGTGCAGCAGGCTCCCAGGGTGATTTGTACCCCTAAAGCCCTGACAAAGATGTTGGGTTTGGACAGTTCAGGCTGACAGAGACAGCCCTTTGGTGCTCCACACGTTCAAAATGTGAGGGCTCTGACTTCTAACGGGAAGAAACAGAGGAGATCACAGCTCATGACTGCAGTGCCTGCTGACCTCCTCCTAACACAGCCCCACAGTAGACCACAAACACATCTCAGAAAACAAACCTGCAGACTGCAGCAGGCTCTGAGCTCCTCCAAAAGCAGAGTGTCTGTACTTGAGGGGTGAGGGGGACAGCGATTCCCCACTGCCACAGCATGAGAAATATTCCACCTTCAGAAAACCCCACCCTTTGTACCTTGCACCGTGGAAACTTGGGCCCATAGGAATAAACAAAGCTTCATTTCATGTCTAATGCTAAAGCTGCTGATGTTTAAGGTTAAGAAAAGGGAAATGTATTGTGCATTCTGTGGTGTTTTTGTTATCATAGGGTTGGGGTTTTTTTCCCAGTTAGATGATTTATGTACAAAGAGCATATGCTCCCAGGATTACTCCTGAGCTCATACATACAAAGAGTATATGCTCCCAGGATTACTCCTGAGCTCATACATACAAAGAGCATATGCTCCCAGGATTACTCCCGAGCTGCACAGTCTGTGAACATGAACACCTGACAAGTCACTGAATGTTAATGAATTAGGCAGAGTAAGTAGCATCCATCTCTTCATTTATTTTTCATTTCCTAGCGTACAGCCACTAGCACACCAGTGTTTGCCATGTTTGTTCAGGGATCCACTTATAGTCAATATTCTCCTTATCCCCTGCTTCTTCTGGACTGAATCACCTGCTTTATTCCTCCTCTACATCCCACCTATTTTTTTATTAAACACGGTTTTCAAACATCAAACAGAATTACAACTGAGCAGCAGCCCTCCGTTAGTGTCTGCCTGCCCCTCACACCGAGAGGCACATCACAGTCCTCTGCGGCGGGAGGTGAGGGGTAAGGCCACAGAAGGCACCTCTCCCATTTCAACAGGTGCACGGGGCTGCCTGGGAGCCACAATGAGCAGCTGAGATGGACAATCTGACACGTGCTCAGCTCCTCTGTTGGGCCAGGGTGTTTCATCTAACACAAATGCTGAGATAAAGCTGATCTCCTGCACAGAGGGTGTAAGCATCCAGATTAAGACATTCTGAGGGGGTGGGGTGGTGGAATTTCTCTGTGCTTTTGAAGCAGAGCTTGTCTTGAGACAAACAGAAGAGGAATGCAGATTAATTCTGTAGCATTCAGAGAACGCTCATTTTGGTTTCATTGCCTACTCAAGGCTACTGGAAGGATCCACACAGGCTATGGTTTGCCATATTTGTGCACACTCATTCTATTGCTGCTGAAAATATAATTCATCTTTTCATGGGTGCTATGGTTTTGGCCAGAAATCTCTGTCAGCTGCCTTTTGGCCAACAATGCAGGAAGGAAAAGACAGAGAATATTCCTCAACTTAGTATTTTTAGAAGGCTGCAGTATTTGTCTTTCACATATTAAGATGACAGTACCTACAGAGTGTTGGAGGAATCAAAGAGAATGAAAATGGCAGCAGTAGGCTGAGAAAAACCCAGCAGGGTGCATATGAATCCACCTGAAATGCTGAAAGCAAAATCTTCCGTGGCGATGAATCAGCACAACCCTAGCGATTTCCCTGGAGCCGCATTCATCTACCCCAGGTGAGGACTTAATTCTCTGTTTGAAAGTCAACAGAACATTAAGGTATCATTTCCTGATTTCCATAATAAATTATGCTCTAAAACACAAGCAGGATATTCAAAATTACCTCCCAACAAGACCTCCACAGCTTTTAAATGAGATCTTGCATATCTAATATTCAAACAACAGTCTTCCTACCAACAGGAGTTGCTTTGACCTCCATAATATTCCCTACTACGCTATTTACTATCATGCTTTACTTGCTCCTTCAAAGGAAAACACCCACTTGAAACACTGGGGATTAAAGCCTTAGCTTTCGCAGTCAGCATCTCTTGCAGCCACCATTCACTATGCCTTTGTGCACAGGGTGCAAATGTTCCTGATCTTAATTTAATTAATCAAGAGGTTAGAAAAATCTAACCCGATTAATTTACACACACTTATCCCAGGAAATTGTGTTTCATTCTTCTCATAATCATCTAGCATTTTTAATTATCCAATACTTGAAACCACACTCTTACATCACTTAGAAAGTACCTAATTCCAACAGCAAAGCCAGTGCTTCCCACACTGGTATACTGGTGATTTTAAAGTGCTTTGAAAGCTGCTGCACATTTTATCACCTGGTTCTGAAGGGACATGGTCTGGTGTACTCTCAGAGAAGTCACTGCTGAAGAAGCTCCAAGAGGGAGAAACCCCTCCTCCTCGTGGCACATGCAGTTACTGCAGCAATTATCTGCTTGCTCTCAAAACTTCAGTAAGAGAAAGGTGGCAGGGGATGGAAAAAGTGAGGGGACCGTGGCAGACAATGAAGCAAACTCACATTTGATTCGCAAGAGACGAGTCTGTATTTGGTGTTAATCTCCTCAAAGAACTGCGGGATCGGTTCAAGGAAACACCCACCCTTTTTCCATAGCATTTCTTTACATGCTAAAACTACACATATGACTTCAGTTTGATTTTGTCCTGCTCAGGAGGACAGTAGCACTGTTCCTTCTTCGGGGTGAAGGAGCTAGCATTTGTGTTAGAGTTCTTTTCTCTGTAGCTAGATTAAAAGCTGTAAAGTGTTTTCTCCTAAGTCAGACGACACAGTCATCAATGATACTGCATGACTTGAAGACCTGGCAATGGAATTAATACCCTGGCAATGGAATTAATGACCATGAATGAGCAGCAGAGAGCTCAAATATCACCTCAGTAATCAACCATGATTAAAGTATGTCTTTAATGTCAATACAACTTTCCATGCCATCTATTCTGAATTGAAAAATAAGCTTTAAAGCCAATTTAAACTAGATTATAAAACTTCTGTGGTTCTTGATATCTATATCCACTGAACTGAGAGTAAGAAAAGGAAAGAAGACAGTTTGAGCTGTCCAGGTGCTCCAACATACCAGCTTTGGTTGTACAACTTCGATAAGCACTGAAGGAGCAGAAGAAACAGCAGACTACCAAAGAGACTGTCATGGTATCCACCAAGGCTTTTTGTTTGCTTCAGAAAGCTTTTTGACACTGCAGTGCTTAAGGCTGATGTGTCAAGAAACTGTAGCTCTGTAGCATTAATGATACTTTATTAGAATAACATATATTTGATACGGTTATGTCTATGAACCGAAACACAGATACTTCAGAGCTACTGTTTCCTAACAATTGTCACACTAGAAACAAGTCTCTTCTACAAACGGCAACTGAAGGGATTCTCTTGCAACAGCTGAAAGCTCTCAGATCTGCCCTCATGGATTCGCTGCACTGGGCATCCTCAAGCTTTGTCACCCAACTCGACTCGTGGAGAAAGAGCATTCGTTTGATTTGTTTGGGTTTTTTTGTTGTTCTGGTCCCAGGGGATTATGCAGTGTTTAAGACACAGCAGAGGAAAATATTATAACATAAAAAGTTTCTATTTAGTTTATACCTTCTCAAGTGCACATCCATATATGCTGCCCAGCCTTGTTCTGATGCAGAGGCTGTAGGTTAATTAATATTGGAATATAGAGGTATTAAGGCATTTGAAATTCTTTGAAAACCAGGGCACAATTAGCTTAACAGTGTTCAGAAAGAGAACTGCTTTTCAGACAGTGGTCTGCTTAACTGAAATGTTCGTAGTCAGATTTCAATGCATGGTTAACTGGTTTATAATACTTACTAGTGCAAAGTCAAATCAGAGTTCAACACAAGTCAGACAATGCAGGGTTTCTACAATGCCAACTCAGCTGCGAGGTGATGCACAGAGATGCTTCATGTCCAAGGTCAGCCTTTGACTCCCTGACACTTTATTAATGATGTCTTTCTGACAGCAAAAAATACCTCTAACATCTCATAGCTGTATAGATGAGGTTTGCTAATGAAAAGCCTTCTTCCAAACGTAACTGAACAAAAGCAAGGAGCAAGAAGAGGTATCACGTGTTGATTTTCTTAGTTTCTGTTCTGAATGCAACTGCATAAATGGGGCTAATAACAACAATAAGAAAAAATCAGGCTTCTTAAAACCAGTTAAAAGGCTTAGAAACAACAGTGGGGAACAGGCCTGGCAGAGGAGGGGAGAGTGCTTGATGTGTTTGTTTGGAGCTTCATTGCATTTCCAGTAGGAAGAGAAAAACCTACTCCTGAAGCAGAAAAAAGCAAATGAATCTTGCCTCACATGCAGCACTAGAAAACCCAGAGCATCACAGTCGCATCCAAGTCAGCACAGTGAACAGGACACAGAAGCAGCAGCTGCCCTCTTAGTGAAAGGGCATTGCAGTTACTGCTGCAGTTACTGCTGCAGTGTGCCCTCCTCTGCAGCTCCCACTGCAAACTGCAGCCAGTCCCCTGTAACAGCAGAGCAGTCTGCCGAGCGGGGTGAAGGTGCAGACCGTTAGCAGCTGCTGGACCACTGAAAGCACTGGGGCTGTAGCACACATTTGGAAACACCACTTAGCTGACTGGTTTTTGTGGGGGCTAATGCGATATATAGCCTAATACAAACATTTAAAAAGCACCTTGGAGATTTGAATAGCATTATCTAGCTCATCTTTGCTTCTGCACTGAGGAAAAAAACAAATTAGCTTCTTCTGGGCTTCACTTCACAGTTCAGGGAAGAGCAAACCCATGGGGAAAAACCTGGATCAGCAAAAGACTGCAGAGAATATTC
>JANHFX010008116.1:25932-54204 GCA_027560015.1 Chloroceryle amazona
GGCTTCACTTCACAGTTCAGGGAAGAGCAAACCCATGGGGAAAAACCTGGATCAGCAAAAGACTGCAGAGAATATTCTGAATCCCAGACAGCACATCCAGCTGCTCCACAGGGACTCCCCACGCAGCCTATTGAGCTTGCAGCCTGTGAACACACCAGACCACGGACTAAGGAGATGCTGATCCAAGTCAGACATGCCTTTTCATAAATGGAATTGGTTAATACCAACAAGAACAACGTCAGTTAATCCGTGTATATATGGAAAGCTTTACAAAGAGGCAAAATGTATTTGTGGTTGCCCCTGACGTTTGCAGCACAACTTCTCTGGCCATATAGCCACTGGTAAGGGTGTGGGTTGTCAGCACTTGGCTGGACTGGGCAACCTCTTCTGCCTTCTGCTTTTTCTGCAGAGCCAAGCTGAGTATTTCCACTTTCCTCACTGACTAACCCATCCATGCTAACCTCATGAAGCAAGGACATGAGCATGGTCAGGGATTATGGGTACACTGTTCTAGAGACCAGAGCAAAGTGCAACTCTAGGGTATCCCATTTGATTTCACAGTGATTTTTTTACTTCTTTATGCTCCACATTATGCTGTGGGTAAGGAATCTTAGGGATGTAAACTGGGTAGTTTAAAGGAAGTCTAAAACCACTTTGAACTTTTGTTAGCACAAGTCACGCTATTGCTAAAGCATTCTTCTGATCTGTGGCACTGGCAAGTGCTTGCTGACTTTTAACCAATTCCTTTGACCCTTCTAGAATTCTTCTACCAACTTTTTGTACCAAGTATCTGCCTTCACCTGCTTGACCAGCTCTGTCAATATACCAAAGCAGCTCATACTTCCTTTGCAGGCTTCCAAAAGTAAACCACATCATTTTATAGCATGTAGCAGGTGCCCGAGCATTATAAAAGACCACAGCATGTGGTGTTATTACTGCTATAATGGGCAGAGCTGAGCAACAGGCTTCTCTAAAATGCTCTCTTCAGAAAGTGAGCTTCAGCTAGAACAGTCATTTGAAATTGAAGTACTTACTGTACAGGGGGCGTAAATGACAAACATTTTAGGATGCAGTTCTGTTTTTACTGAACTACAAAAGAAACTTGTCACTGATTTCCTTGGCAGTAGGATGTGACCCTAAAACAACAGCCCTAAAATAAAGTCAGTAATGCTTAGGCCCTTGGAGACTCCGTTCTCAAGATAATTCATTGCTACAACACTTATTTTCTATTTTTCTCTGGCTTGTGTAAACAGGTTTCAAAGCAATCCTTTCAGACACCCATCAGGGCTCTGCTGGCTAATGCACCAGTTTAAAAGTGACTCACCCGAGAGCAAAACGTGTTACATGCTTTGTCGTGACACTCCATCAGCTGAAGTCCTGTAATGTCATCCCTCATACTAGTGCAAGAGCATTCCCTGCAACCATCTTCCCAGGTTGTCCCAGCAGGGTAGACTATGCCGTTGTGCACACACACCTATGGAACGCAAGAATTAATACATGAGGAGCACACTACTGGCTCCAAAAAGCTGATTGCTTTTTTTTTTTAAACCTACCATAAATTTAATGAAATATTTTGAGCCTGGTAGAAATGCTACAGGTCTTAAAATTCACAGCTACCACAAAAGCAGTGCCCTCCCTTACCCTGGGCTTTCCACGTGGAAATTTTACAGCATGTTATTAAAGAGATGGACATAATTTATTTTTATAGATATAGCAAGTACCATATAGGTATAGCAATTACAGACATAAACTGACTTATGCAGGGTCACGAGCTACTTAGCAACAGAAAATAAAGGCTAGAGCCCCTGAGCTGCGGGACAGCGTAAGCCTACGTGAAGCTGTTAGGTGAGGTTGCTTCAGATAAAAGGTTACATTGCTCTGCAACCTCTCCTCTGAGCAGCCTTAAAGGTTACATAAGGTTAACATAACACAGCGACTTGATAAAGGACTGGATAAATCAGGAAAATATATCCTGGTGAAGCTTTAACAGACAACCTGGCAAACGTTAATTTGACAAAAAATCGCAAAGTGGCGACGTAGTTCATGTAAGATCAAATGGCTCCACCAGCAGAGGCAAGGTTAATCAACGGGCACAAGGAGTTTAGATCTCATGTGCCCAAATTACTTCACTAAAGGCTGTGTAGTAACAATGCTCATGTAAAAACATGTGCTCTGCTACCCAGAAACAAAACAAATATGTAAAAACCACCTCTGAATTGCCTAGTGCTGGAATGACCTTGAAGTTTCAAATGGTTTGGGTTTTCAGATATTTTAATAAAAATCCAATCATCTCCGTCACAAAAAAAGGGTTGGTAACGCCAGAATTAATGGCTAATAAAGCGAGCAACAGCGCGACACAGCAGCGCACTTCTGTCAGACACACGCACGCCGAAAGCACCCCGGCGTCACTATCCGCTCGTCTCGCTCGGGTGCTGTTAGCACCCAGCTACCCGCTTACTCTGGCGCTGTCACTCCTCGTCTAGGAGACACGCTCTGTGGCAGGGACGCTCCGTTCCCCTTACCCTGCCTGGAACACAGGTGGTAGAGAGGCAGCCGCAGTCATTGGTGAGCGTTCTGGACAGATATCCCGGCGGGCAGCTCACTGTGGAGTTGGAACAGCTGCAGGTGCACTCGTATTTATCACAGCACTCGGTCTTCCTAACAGTCAGCTCTCGATGGGGTGGGCAGGACGGCCTTTGCATGAGGCTGCAAGCTTCGGCGTTACATGCTGGCAGAAAAGGCAGGTACTTGGTCAAGCACACGGCATTTCAGAGTGCTGCAGGTGAACGAGACGATTCTCTGGCAGCAAGGCACTAGTTGCTACCACAGACTGTTATAAATCTACTTAAAGATTAGTAAGTAATGCAGGTAGAAAAAGACTCAGGTCAAAGATTGTGCTGCAGGTTCAGGAAAAGTGCCTGACTTGCCAAAAAATTACTGTCTCCTATATAACCCAAAAGATTTTTACCATAAGCATAGAGGTCAGAGCACACATGTCCAAGAGTAAAGTGTTTCTCTTTTCCTTAATTCGTAAGTGTACTCAAAGTGCCAACGATACCCTTCTTCCAAGTCTGTGAAGTCATTCCATGCCCACTGGCTCCAAAATTAAACCTTTCGGAGCAGAAAAATAACACCTGAAGAAGTTGTGAGTGTTGGTCAAATGCCACGCTCCCGTGTCACTCCCCACAAAAAAAAGAAATCTCTTACCACAGGTGTAATTTGGTCTGCATTCTCCAGGGTTGGTCAGAGCAAGCTGCAGGCCAAACTCACAGACAGGGGCAGGAGGCAAATCACAGGAAACCAGATCACAGACTAAGAGGAGAAACCGAGAGGGCGTTTAAGATCACTTCTGACTAGTTGGTCCTCGAAAAAAGAAACACACACACACACACACGTCCTCATTAAACTCTTTATCCCTGCACTCAATTGCTATCAGAAAATATGAAGTAAGTCAGAGTTCCACAGGTCAGAGTTAGTTTTTAAAACAGTTCAGGGAGCAATTCAAGGTTGGGTTATGAGGATTAAGGTTCTAGTGTT
The DNA here is from genome assembly GCA_027560015.1 of Chloroceryle amazona. Classification (NCBI taxonomy): domain Eukaryota; kingdom Metazoa; phylum Chordata; class Aves; order Coraciiformes; family Cerylidae; genus Chloroceryle; species Chloroceryle amazona. The sequence continues at coordinate 29,470 of JANHFX010008116.1, forward strand.
AAAATTAACGTGAAAATATAGACCATGCAAAAACAGATACTCAAAAAAGATCATTCTGCTGTTCTTTAGGCAAAACCAAGTTGCTCCATGCCCTTCCTCACCTCTTACAGAAAGAGGGACAGCGTCAAGCTGGAGGTAAATGGAGACTCTATCCTCAGGAGTTGTCTATTTTCCACACAGATGACTGTACAGTCTCCTGGTGGTTTCACAAATGAAGCATTGCATTAAATAAATAAATAAAAGGACTGTATACCTCTGAAGCATCTGGTAAAAATAGGGACCAAGAAGAGTCCGAGAGTTTCAGAAAACTTACCACACTCATACTCAGGGCAGCACTGGCCGGGGTCCCTGCGCAGACGAGGCACTTCACAGGGACCGCAGCGAACAGCTGCAGGAGAGAACAGCCATAAAAAAAAGTTTGGACAAGAACTAGAAAACCAGGCAACAAAAACATCAGTTCAAGTGCAATCAAACTTAGAGGTAAACCAGTTTACGTTTGGCAGTCGGGCAGGGCCGGAGCGTGCAGTTTACTTTCTTGTTATCAAGACACGTGCAGATCTTGCAAGGCTCATTGGCGGGAATCCACGTTTCCATGTGCTGCACGAGGGAAAAGCCAGAGTTAGACAGAAATCAAACATTCCTGTCATTGCTATGTCAGCGGTGGGAGGGGGTGAGTAACTGTAACGTGGAAAACCAGAAGACTCTGTGTGGGATTGGCTGTTTGCACTGTTAGCAGTAAGAACCTAAGGAGACGCGTAACCCTGAAACAACTGTCGAGTATCAGTTTAGCAGCTGATGCACAGCCTGCATGAAAGCCCTACAGCAGCCCCAAGTTTGAAACCATCATCGTGGGATTACCTGGAGGTAGTAAGCACATTAAGAAACCACCAGGAAAGTTATCATTATTCAACCATTGCCCTTCCTCATGAGAGGGAGGGAAATTATTGATGATAAAGATGCAGCTTCCTATAAGGAACCATCCACATATAACACCCATGAGAAGAGGGGGTCAGAGCGAGGAGATGTGCTATGGGACAGGAATGTCAACCGGCACAACCTATCCAGGTTGTGGGTGAGTACCTGCAGGGTGGGTTAGGATGCCACAAAGGGAAAACTCTGGAGTGCACTTCATTGAGTAATAAGAGAAAGGGAGGAAATAGCTAAACATACTGCCACCTGCATCCAGAGATCTCTATGTATTTTAAGCCATCACAAGAGTCTGAAAAGACAGTTTAATTTCAACAGTTAACAGCATGGCGAGGATAAGGCACCAGGCATGCTAGAACAAGCCAACCAGAGGTTTAACAAAGCTTAGGGTCCAAATCACATAGTGTCAGTTAATCCATAGGAAATCTATTTTAGTCAAAGAAAGCTGCATCGATGTATTGCTAGTAAAGAACATTATCTCGGGGCTTGGAATAACAACTTAGAGCCCTCTCTCGGAGCATTCAGTGGCCTCAAGGTTAAAAAGTCCTGAGAAGGCAGCTGATGGAGACTGCTTACATTTGCAGGTGGTGATGTGAAAAGCATGTGGACGTTTTCGAGACAGAGAAAGAGAATCACAACATTTGTTCTAACATTTTCAACAGCCTTGGTATGCGCACAGGTTTTCTTCAGCCTAAGCAGGAATCTCTTTCTAACACCAGAAGAAACGACAAGAGATGGCACAGTGTTAGCAGGGTTCTATATGTGCATCGGTACTGAGGATCCCGTAAGCACAAGCACTACCTAGGGTAGAAAGGAACAGAGGAACAAGCCCCAGGGGGAGAGAAGGGGGTTAAGGGCAGTGTAAGCCGCGAGCAGTTGCACTGCCTGTTGTACTGCTCCCACAGCTAATCTTGCAATGGTGGAGACGCAAACGGCTGCGTGAGTTGATCCTCCTTTGCCCTCCACCTCCATCCACACAGCAGCTGCATCTAAGCCTTGCCACTGGGGTACAGATGAGAGGTTCTCAGAGTTAAAACCCCCTTAAGGGGCATGCGACAACTGATGAACTTCAGATCTCCTGCAGAAAGAAGTAGCTACACTGCAGACTTTATTCCCAAGACGTGTGCTGAGCTTTTCTCCATGAGGGCTTGAAACAATTATTTAAATGGAAAATGCACTGCGTTGCCTGCGGATTCGGGGATTTAAGGCACACAGATCCTAGACTTTAATCTGCATTTGCAATAACCGTTCCATATAGAGTCATAATACAGCATATAAGTGGAGTTGCCAGGCTCACCGAGAGCCGTGCACAATTGATCTGTGTTTGGTGCAGTGATTATATACATTGCAAGCTATTTTTTTCCTGCAAGAGAAATAATAAGGTTTTTTTTTCAATTCCTATTATTACAAAAATTAACTGGTTTTTTTTTTCCTTCCATTTTGCCAACTCAATAAGCACAATACAAATCCAATGCTTTTAAAACAAAGATCTAAAAGAGGGGAAAAAAAAAAAAATCATGGCCATGTGCAGAGATAATGTAACCTTCAAAGAAAAGATAGTACAAGGTCCATCAGAAAACTCTAACCTTTGTTTTTTATTTCTAGATGACCTTTGGGCAATGCAGTCGTGGAATGGAAGAACACACTTTGCCCGCATCTTCCCTCTCACTGCCAAAATCCATAGGGTTTGGACGTCTGAGGAGAGGGCTTAATGCTGTCAGGCTCCTGTGCCAGCCCCTTGCCCAGCAGTAGAAACCCCTCCAAATCATATTTGGTGCGCATTTTCTCAGCGTGCTGTGCTTTGACTGTCACAGAAGGCAGCATCAAGGCACAAGCCATGGGAAAGTGCGCTCCTCGTCCCCGTGTGCGAGGGCAGGCTGCAGGGACACGCAGGGCTCGGGGCAGGCCTGCCGTCCGTACGGCTCTCGCACTGAAGCAGTGCTTGCCTGGAACACCTGCTCCACTACGTCAAGCCTGCTCCTCTCTGGGACCCTAAAGAAAGGTGCTCACCCTCTTAAATTAGACAGTTATGCCATTATGGTAACACAAATGATATTTGAAAGAGATGGTTTGGCCACAAAGGGTCTTTGGTTGCTTTCAGTTTAACTGCAAATGTTTGTAGGACATTTCTTGCTGAATGGCACGGTCTAAGTTTGCCTGTGTAAAATGAAGTCATTCAGAGTACATACATTCATTTACAATTCTAAATTAATCTTTTTACTTGAAGAGTAGACTATCCACACACGTACAGACTTCTGTTATTTACAGATGATCTAAGTTACAAAAATGATTGTGTCTTTGGCAGCAGGTTGGGTGAGTACAATAAGACGATCTAAAAAAATCTTGTTAAGAATCTAAAGCCCATAAAATATTGAAATTAAAGCCTCTTCTTAAAGTACTGGAACAAAACTGCAGATTTAAGAGGAATGCCTGCCTTAGGTGAAACCTCCCAGAGCTGAGTAGCTGGAGGTAAAAGAGGAGCACCCCTGTACTTGGAACAAGGGATGTGGGGAGGAGCTTTGGTGCTGAAAGGGAAAATCAATAGCCTTTCACTGCAGCCTGGCACCCAAAACCCACAGCTCTCTCCCATCCCATTCTGGCACGGAGAGCCGTGACAGAGCTGAGGGAAGTGGATTTTCAGTAACGTTAAAACAATTCATTTCATCAGAGGAGTAAGTCTTGTAAAATAAATAGATAGATAGAATGGATGTAGGCTAATAGGGCTTCACATAAGGTCATCTTGGTCTCACTGCTCTCCACCACCCACTGAAAATGCTCCAGAATGCTTTGAGAGGACAATACATTTTAAGTATGGGCTCCGTGTTCCTGATTTCATTACGTTATCATTACTGGTGAAAGCCTGCTGAATGGAGGTGCTTCTCTTGGTAAACGCTGCCTTATGCCACCCCTCCTCTCTCCCCTCTAGACCTCGCTCCACACAAATTTGTCATGCCTTTCCGGGTCTCTGCAGGCCCAGCTGTGAGTTTTATATCCCTCCCAGCCAATTTCACACTGGGGGAGCTCCGCGGGGCTGAGAGCCAGCCACGTATGAGGAACTGAGACAGAAAATAAAGTATCCAAAAGGAAAAACAGATTTATAAGGCAGATTTACTTGCAGAAGTCTGAACCCTCGCCCCTCACGAAGGTAAGCTGGTAGGTAGAGAGTCACCTGGTGGTGCGTGCCATCCTCGCCGACGCACTGGGTGCAGACTCCTTCAGCAGCACAGCTGTCATTGAAAATCACCTGTCCGTCTGGGCAGAAACAGCCTTCTGTGGGATAATCCTTGCAGACACTCAGTTTGGTACTGTTCTCACAGTGCTTTATGCAGGCTTTGTGGCAGTGATCATATGTCAAATATGTGGGACATTTCATTGCTGAGGAAGACAGAAAAAAACTCTTTAAGAAGAGAGATCAGAAATGCAGATAAATGTTTCCACTCACACTTTCTTTAGAATTCTGTTTGGGTTTTTAAAAGCCATCATCTGATGAACATACTCTGTCCTCTGCGGCTACCAACATCCTTGAAAATACATTTTTTACAGCTAACAGAACCCGCAGCGGAAGGTGATTGATGGCATTTGCTCATGTAAAAATCCATCCAGAAATCGTCAAGCCACACGAATCAGCAAGGTAAGACTTACCCTAATGACAATACAAGGGCTTACGGGAGCTGAACACCTGGCCCAGCTCTGTTTCCAACACTGGGCAAGAGACATAAGAATTTAGAAACAGCTTTACATCTGTTAGAGAAGCACTGGTAACAGGACGTGGTTAGGAGATACTCGGGACAGACTAAAGCTTTGAACAAACATTTTTATGGCAACTTGAGAGGCAGCAGTGTTCCCAAGCAACTCAAGAAAGCCAACAAACAGAACATTTTGGTAGTTCAGAACTAAACCTCCTGGATTTCTGCACCTTATGAACTGAATTGCCTTATTGATGGAATTAACGGGATCAAGAAAAGTTACATCCCCTCCTAAGCCAACAAATAATTTTTTTACTGATTAGTTCACATCACTGAGGCTGCTGTCTCTAAAAGCAAACACAAGACTAAGGCTACAGCTATTCAAGAAACCTATGGACACAGTTTCCATACTGTGTACTCCCTTAAGTCTACTTTTATTATTCTCTATAACTTCAATCAGGAAAAGCGTTTCTTATTTCCCAGTTCGTGAGTGCTGTGAGGTTTATAAAACTTTTTTTTGGTCCCCTGACAAAAAACAGTGGAAGAAAAATCACTGAAGACCTGAGCTCCCAACCAAACAAGCATTCATCAGCTGTACTGTCTACACACAGCCCTCCTAGCAGCCAAAGGAAACAGAAAAGAAATGTCTTTGATATGAACCCTTTTCTGTTTCAATCCATGCTAAATCCAATCACTGCTGGTGTGTTAGAGTCTATGGCTGTATGTGTGGATAACTATCATAGTTCAGCAGATGCAGAGGAACCTGAAAAGCCACAGGAAATTGATGGGTAGTCCAGTCCCACCGTGAAATGATTTGGCTGGATTCTGAGCGCACAAAAAGGTCTGTCCGAGTAAAAGTGGCAGAGAGATCTCCTGCTTATAAACCCGAACTAGTAGCTACCTACACTATACTGTGCTTTCCAGAAAAACTCATTTCCAGAAACAGTTTTGTAAATAAGGTACCTAGAGTAAGTACCAGTGCTCACTGCCTATGACAGTCTCATTTCAGCTCTAGTGAATGTGTGAAAACACATCCACAGCACCTGTAAGGTCATGTGTCATTTACTGCTTTGTTCAAGCGTTAGTAAATGCACTCAGCACACTATCTTTCATCTTGCTTACCTACCACTAGCCCTAAAGAAAAATCTAGTAAGACTTCACTGCACAGAAATCGATTTATTTAATTTAGAGTTTAATGCTGATGTTCGTCAGCAGAGAACCTGGACAGCTCTGAAGCAGAGCGAGTACCAATGCTCAAGCCCCTAATGTACTTCATATAGCATCACCCTTCTCCCTCCTCCTCTTTGGTTGGTAGTAAGGAGCCAGGTGTGTAAGAAATGCAACGAAGAACCGTGCCCTAGACACCAGGTACTTTCAAAAAGCCTGCGTGCCCCTGTAAAACAGCAGTGTTTTTTCAAGGTAGGAAGAAATGATGTGGTTGTTTTGTATAAGAAACATGAATGAGCTTTGGAGTCACCTCTGTCCTTGTGGGAATGGGAACAAGACGTGCATAAGCAGCATCAAGAGATGGGATAAACTTCATCAGTGTACAGAAAACTGTCCTAACCATCCTTTCATCCTGCTGGTACAATGACAGCCAGGCAAATCTCCACCTCAGGCACGTTACCGTCCTTATGCTCCAGAGATATGGCCAGGTCCGATATGACTTAGGGGTAACTTCTGCCAGTGGTATGGAGTGTGAGGAGGCATGAAGTGCCCACCTCAGATATCTGTTGTTTCTGAATGAAAGGGAAAACATCAAGTACTAGCAAAAGCAGAAAATAAGGGTGAAAACCAAGTAATAGAAGAGTAATTCTTCTGCCAAATTAGTTTCAAAAGAAGTCTATCTTAAACACTAGCCTGTATGATGCTACCATGATCACATACTGATATTGCATCCTGTCTGCTGGCTCCTTTGAAACATGACATTTTCTTTCAAACAGGGAAGACAGTAGTAAAAAAAAAAATAGCTGGGGGGGGGGGGAACAACTCAGCAGTTTCCTGTAAAACTGATTTCAAAGGGTCATCTGGCACAATAACTATTGACATTTTTCAGCTGCTTGTCTTGCCTTTCAATTACAGTGAAATTAGAGGGGAAGATCTAGTGACTAGTGAATCTAGCTTGCACTGGGATTGACTCTTTGTGGCTCAAAGGATAAGACAATAGAGACCATCCTTGGTTAAAGTACGAATGGATATTTAGGAGGGGTGTTTTCCCAGCCTGTGATACATGCACACATCCTTTCAGGTGACAATGCCACTCCTTTCTTATCAGCAGTATAATTTAGCACAAGTTTAGCCGTGGAGATCACATACTGCTGGCTTCACTGCACTCTCACGTGCAGCCAAAACAGACAGCTAAAAACCAGTGCCAATGAAGCTGGAGTAAATAATGTACCAGGGCCAACAGCTCATCCCGTGCCAGGCAACATCCTCACATTGCTCAGGCACGATCTTCTTAGAACCCCCTGGACAGTCTTCTTTACCCAAAGGGATAGGTTTAGAAGAGTTTTCCTAATGCTCTTGGCAGTGATTTCAAAACCACATTAAACCAACTCAGATCAGCGCTGCCATCGAACGGGGGACCCCTCTCTGCCCTAATCTCTTCACCTCAGTTGCTCTCTCTTTTACAGCTAGCTTTCACGACTCGCCACACAGCGCGAGGGGCCTAGTGCCAGGGCGGGAAAAAGAGTGGGAATGCAGGGCCGGAGGTGGAAGGAAGAGAAAAGCTGTCCCAGGTCAGCTGAAGGCAGTCATAAAGCTACCCCCATGCTGCTGATTTCCAAGTCATGGTTTAAATCCTTCAGCTGTCACGCACTTCACCAGCATGCGTTGCTTACACAGTGAACCAACAGCCACAGATAATCTCAGTGGAGCTCCACTACACAAATCCTTCATTAGCAGAGGTGGTTTAAAGGTTTCTTCTATCCCATTGCTCTTCTCTGCTCCTGAACCTCATTCTCGCTTCTCTACCAGATGTCACTGCCTCTCAGTCGAGCAAGCACAGCCTGTTATGCACAGGCTTTCTAACCTAGGCCTGCAAAACAACCCAATGAAAGACTAAACACAAAACCTGCCAGCTAGAATGGCTCATGAAGAGCGTTGGTTTTGAGCAAAATATTTTCCCAGGAATCCCTGCAGCTGCTGAGTGCCACCAGCATCCTCCTCACAGAGCCACAGCTTTACTGAGCAGCACCAACTAGCAGTTGGTTTCATTCGCCATGCAAGCATCAGCTGCTTATTTAAATCTAATTCATTGCAAGATAGCATTGGCATCTAGAGGGCATGTCCACACTGCACACAAATGTGCTTAAGAGGGCTGCTGACAGCACTCTTGGAAACATCAGCGTATGAAGGTTAGTAACTGCTGCTGCTGCTGCCATTTATCTTCTGAATATTTATCCTTTCTGAGCAAAATTTGCTGACTGCTACTGTTACTGGAGCCACACAGGTCAAATCTGACTTGGTCACTTCCACAGGAGTTGCCAAATGTCTTGGAACTGCAGACTGAGTATATCTCAGGCTATTCTTTAATCACTATATAAACAATTCCATTTCCAGGTGAACAAAGCTTCCTCTCCGTGCAAAGCTGAATCCCAGCATGTGTCGATATTAGCAACGCAGTGATTTGTCAGAAATCCCTGCAACGTCACATTAAGATAAGGCCTGGGCTCTCTATTCAGCAGACACTGCAGTAAAAACTTAAAATCGTACCAGCTCTTCATTCCTGGTCTGAAAGGTTTAGGCTTTGGTTGGAATATGAGGAATCTGGGAAACTATGAGTGAGCAAAGTCTTATTTTGTGCCATTATGTGCAGCTACCACAGTGACAGGCTGGGAAGCAGTCCCACTAGTCCAAATTATTTATTTCTCTGCCCTCCAATGCCTGTAGCAAAGCAATGACATCTGCAGGTGAAACTGCCTGGCAGAAGCAGAGGAGACTCAGTCCAAACCCAGCCCTATGGTTCGGTGGCCGCAGAGTCGGGTACTACCACGTAGCTGTGTTTACTGGCACACAGCTTTCACAGCATTTCCATCCCATAGCTTATTCCTCTTGCCTTGCATAACTACCTTGTGTTTCACAGGTCAGTAGTTTACCTAGAAACACTTTTTCTATAATACACAACTTGGTGGATGACAAACTAGTTATCAGATCTGCAATAAAACTTGTATGGAAAACTTGATCTGGAACTTCTTCCCCATTACACAGCATCCAGAAATTCATATTACACTGACAAGGCAGCCACTGTCAACCCCCATCACCAAGTGAGACAGTTGCTGTATCACTTTTAAGGTAGCGTAAACCTCTTACGACAGATCTCTGGTGTTCTCCAGTCTACGCAGACCCCGTTTTCCTGGCAGATGTGAACATACGAAGTTATCATCTCGCAGGCTTCATCCTCATAGCAGCTGCTCTCTGTGCAAGCCTCGTAGAACATGTTGGGGGAGATTACGCTGTGGCACTCTGCGAACTGAGAGGAGAGCAGAAGGTGGCAGTGTCTCGTCGCGTGCTCAGAGCATCTGTCTTCTCTCTGGCTTTCACAGATCTTGCCCGGCTCTTCCACTGTCCAGTTCTGGATAAACATGCTGCTGTCAGGAGTGACAGAGCCATCACGTAATGTGAAGTCATTGACATGATTCTGGTCGCACACCCCTAGGAGGGTGAGCAAAAGAATAAGTCTGAATGCAGTCAGCAATAAAACAAACCTAAGGAAAACCATTGCTCTTCCTCATGAGAGGGAGGGAAATTATTGATGATAAAGATGCAGCTTCCTATAAGGAACCATCCACATATAACACCCATGAGAAGAGGGGGTCAGAGCGAGGAGATGTGCTATGGGACAGGAATGTCAACCGGCACAACCTATCCAGGTTGTGGGTGAGTACCTGCAGGGTGGGTTAGGATGCCACAAAGGGAAAAAGTGTCTCTGGAAAACAGGACAGACAGAGCTGGTCGGGGCCACACAGTGAATGCCAAAGGGAAGAGGAATAAACAATATTCTCTGTAGCTATTATCAAGAGAAGCATTGGGTCTTGGTTCCCATTTCCTTATTACAGGAGTTCTAGGTTATGCCCCAGAGGTGATTATAACACTGAGAATACCACAGAATTAGTTGTCCCAGGTAGTAGCACCTGTCACAACCCTTTCACCTTTTCACTGCAAGCGTAGGTTGTGTCTCTCACATAAATGTATATGTAAGCACCTAAAGTTAAACCCTCATAAAAAAACCACCACCAAAACAAAACGAACAAAAAACCCAAAACAACAACAACAAAAAATCATTTCCTTGGAAAGATAATGTGAAATAAGTAAAACATGACAGATGTCTCACTTGTTCTTTCTAAGAACAGTAATAATGTGCCAGCAACAGGGGATCAGTTCAGCCACAGAGTTTACAGGTTCAGGACCACAGAAATTACAACATAAACAGCAGTTCAAGCTCAAGTAGGAAGCTGTTACAATTCCTAGCTTTTAGACTTACCGCAAAGCCCTTGTGTTCCTGAAGAAAAGCTCTTTGAATTAAGTTTAAGAAGAAATTCATTGTTTCTTGGAGTAAATGTGAGATTATGTCCGAGATAGGAGAACTTGATTTCATGCATTATTGCTCCATAGACAGTGACTTCAAACAAACTGCTGGAATAGGGGATATGAACCCTTTCACCATTAACAGCCACCTGTTTTCAAAAAGGCAAGATCATCACATCAGTTCTAGCAAGCAGTTAAAATCACCCCAGTCTTACAGCTGAAACACATTTTAACTTCACAGCTACTTGAAGATCCATCTGAATCTGGACGTGAGAATCCATTTTGCAAGCAGAAACTTTCAGTTGAGTCTAAAAATGTAGAGAGCTAATTGACCTTCATTCTGCGGACTATATGATCAACTTTCTCATATGAGTGCCTTGCTTCAGCACCACGTTTACAGGCTAGAAATCTAGCACCATGAAGTCAAAATGCTGCCTACAGACCCTGATTATCAATAAAGCTCAATTAAAATCAAGGCTGTCCATCACTATGCAGAACTGGGTGCAGGTATTTTGGTCCATCTTATTTTGAAAATAGAAAAATAGATACTGAAAACCTATCATATTGAATTTGATTCTTCTCTGCCTATAAAATAGATGTGATGCATACTAAGCCAGTCTTTACTCTAATGCTGAGATCCATCTGCACACAGGGTAAGACCCAACTCCCTACCGCTTCAGCTATCCAGTCATGCCCAGATCTGTGAAGAACAGACTGCTCTCCTACGCACCACATGATCACACTGTGCAAAGCACCTCTGTGGAAGAGAATCAGCGTGCGCTACGCCCTGTCCGTAACCGCTGCCTTGCTGGCAGAAGTGTCAGGGAGACATTGCCAAATCCCAGGCTCTCAACATCGTCACACCAGCGCGACAGGGCGAACGAGAGGCGAGGCGTGTCTGGCTCATTACATGAGCCCAGATTGTATCAGGAATTTGAAAGGACATGTTTGCTCAGAAGCCTAAGAGGAGGCTGCAAGGGGAACAGAAACGGGATCAAGGGAACACATTTGTCCCCATGACCTGAATTCTATAGCACGAGCAGACAGTGCACAGACCCCGTCATTGCTTTTAGCTTACTGCCATGTCACTGAAGAGCTGAACAGAAACCCCATGATGTTTCACTTCAATGGAATCCATACAGCTCATCTTTGGTGTTGCTCTGCATGGCCCTTCATGGAGGAGAACTTCAACATCATGCTGCAGGTCTTGAAACAAGGTGTAGGAGCAATTGCCAGTCAGCTTAAAATTCAGCCCATCGAAAGTGACAATATGTCGAGATGAGCTTCCTATACAGACACCTGCAAATCAGTGCAAAAAAAAATCATGTAGGCATTTGTGAGGAAACAGTCTCATTTGAACAAACCCAGTCATTATGGGCACGTGGAGCCAATTAATTGAGAAAGCTAGAAAGGTAATGAATAGCAAATGCTGCAGCAAGTCATTGACAAGAAACTTTGGTAAATGCTTCATCATTAGATTCTAAACACCTCCCTGTCCTCACAAACTAGAAAATGAGGAGGATTAGAATCTCACAAGTACCAGACAAAACCTGAGCAAATGGGTGATTGACTCATGTGTTTTCAAATCTTTTACAGACAATAAAAGCAACATCAGATAAACATGTAGGAGGAAAATCCTCCTTGTTAATAATTCAGCTACTTGGCTTCCAATTGAGATTTGGGAATAATCTCTTTCCCGTTCATTGACCTTCAAATTTTATTTCCAAGGAAAAACAGCAACTTGTCCTTCAAAAAAAGGCACTGTCGGGCACTGAGAGTTGAGAGATACATCCCTTTGGAGCACTGGAGCATCTCCAGAGAGTTTACTGTACCTGCTTGTAAGTTCGTGTATAAACAACAATGAATCATGTTACCAGAAAAACATTTCTGAACTTTTTTTTTTGTTCATAGACATCTAAAAAAATTCTAAGGATTATGGGAATCCTTTTAAATTTCTCATCAGTATTCTGTAGCACAAAATGTATTCACACAACCCATTTAAATGTAGTCTCTTTAACATTTATTTCAAAACAAAACATCTTGACCAATTTGTATGGAACTTGAGCATACGGCCGTAGCACTTTTCTCAGGGAGAGATTGAAGGCTGGCTCCCCGGGCTCAGGCTGAGGCTGCCAGAGACCCTGTGGCTGAGCCACCCCTGGCTCCACCTGCGGCAGCAGCGGAGCAATGCCCTGCACCATGCTGCATATGCAGCCAGGCTCACCCCACACTGCCAGCCTTTCACCGTCGTCAGAGCATCTGTCTCGGCACACAGGCCTCTGGAGGCTCCAGCCTGAGTTTTGCTTCTTTGTTTTTCTTAAAATCTTCATTCTTCCTCCCTCAAGTCTTCACCTATGTGGGATTTTCCCAAGGAATCTCTCTTTTTAATAACTGGATCGCCAGCCTCAGGGATGAATCCCTCCACCCTCTAAATGTGAGCGGGCGCATTTAATTTGTGTTCCTGTCATCTCAGCCAAGGCACTAACCGCACAGTGTTCGCTGTTTCTGCTCAGATCTTCACTGAGAGAGCTTAGGGAGGCGGGGAGCATTTTTGTTGTTAATACGTGTGCTTGACTGAGGTCAGGCCAAACACCCAAGCCTTGAGGTGGACCAAGAATGCATCTCTTGCTTACAGCTTCCAGAGATAAATTTCTGTTTTCCTCCAAACATCCTCCTTCCCGGTCCACCCAGCTTTGGAAATCGAGTGTGAGATTCTCTGATAAAACACTGCAGCTATTCTAATGTAAAAAACATGCCTGCAGTGGCCCTGAACTTGCAATGAGCATCAAATTCCAGGCACCAGTGAGACTTTCACGCTTCTAGCTGCTTAACTGGTGTACGGCGTCAACTTGTCCCACCTCAGGCATCTCCGATGCGTACGACGACTGCCTAGCTCCACTCAGCACTACATTTCTGACAGCCACTGCAAGTAACGCGGGAGGGAGAAGGACGCCTGCAAAGACGGATACTCACACGGACACATCCAGCGGCAGCCACAGGTTTCTTCGATCTTGACGGCGGGAAGATTGCTGTGACACGCCGGTTTGGGCATCCTCTCACAGTTAATCTGGTGGCTTTCCAGAACTGTGTAGTCTCCTGGAAAGCACGTCACGGTGTGGCACTGGTCTGGCAATGTCCATTTATCGCCAGGCTAGACAGGGAGACGGGGATATTTAACAGGTGAAAAGAACATGGGTGAGGGGTAGAAAAATGCAAAACTTGGCTGCTGCCATGATCCTCCAGCTAGCGAGTGAAGTGACAATAACAGCAGTGCTGCTCAAATTAGCCTTGGATAATTAAGTAATAGCATGCAGTGTATTAAGGACTTCATGAAGATGAGAAAGTTTAAATGAGCAACACGGTAAAAAAATAGGCTCTGAGATTCCAAGCAAAAGATAATAGCGTAGAAGAGGAGATGCTTTCTTGCTGCAGAATGAAGTGTCTGGTACTCCATCTATTGTCAGCTTAGGCATCCTACTGCATGCGTGGATAGCACAGTCAACAAAGAATTCCCCTTAGCTTTCCTTCAAATGTCAAAGCCTTGCATTTCCACAAGCCATAAAATTATTCTGAAAAGAGCTCTGAGCACAGATGGTCATGGCACAGCAGGAATTCACAGTGTTCGTTCCAGGCTAGGAGGCCGTGGAATACTCTATCTTATCCACAACTTCAGAACTTTAAAATGGTTCCTCCCTTCCCAGAGGGAAATTGCTCCTTTATCAGATTGATGTTATGTGATAGTATGAAATTAAAAATAAAATGTAAACTGTATTCTAAAGGACGGTGTACATTTTAAGGCACCAGGATTACATGCTACTAAACGACAGCGAAACAGATGAGGTCCCAATCTGGAATATCTCAGGATTCGTATCTGCAGCTCTCTGCCCCGACCCCGCAGAGCTCTGAAGTCCGTAAGTAGGCTCAATTAATTTCCAAACAGAGTGCTCATCCCTGAGGTCTGCATTCCCACAAGCATCCCTAAATGTGGGAAAGAGTTCTTTCCAGATCCTCCTACAGCAGTGAGTCCAGAAGCAGTAGCAATAAGCGAGGTGGTTGTCCCACAAACTGGGTAGGTAACGTTTCCTGAGATTCACAAGCAGAAGCACGTGGGGAAGAAAAGATGATTGCTGTTGGGCAAGGTCCTCTCCCATCCTCTCCTTCTCAGCTTACCCAGAATTCCCACAGCAGGGAAGAGCAAAGGGATAAAACACCCAGGTAACCCCAACTATTCCTGGCACTAACGTGCAAACCAAGAACAGTAACGTGGACGTATCGCTCCGTGTCTCTGAGCTACGCAACGCCATCAAGTCTAAAGGAGAACCGCCAAGCTCGCGGCCATAAACATGCACATTCTAACTATGACTTTATTTGTTGGATCTGCTTTGTGTATTTCAGGGCTCTGAGAAGGCAACTCGCCCTGGCTTAATGCTTTTCAGGCTTGTGAGTCTAGAGGAAACTGAAAAAGTAACATGAGGAGCCTTAAGTACGGAAAAAATATTTAGATAGGAAGAAACTGAATGTTTTTTAATTACAGTTGTCTCGCCTACAACTCACTGGAAGTGAAGCACCTGGAAGGGTACATAGACAGCTGTGCGAGTCTGGCAAAGGACTCTCTGGCTCCCATACATGTTTAATTGTTTTTATTTCACTCCTTAACAGGAAATCTATTGGAAAACATCTAAGGGCTGAACCAGAAAAGCAAAGCACAGCACATTAAAACAAAAACATCAGCTGAAGGATCCAAAAAAGCCCAGAATCCTGGTGCAGAGGAAAATGCAGGGACTCAGAAGACAAAGAAAACCTAAATCCCAATTGATATGAAATCGTAGGAGTAAAAATAGGGCAGAAAGGAAAGCAAAGCCAGAGGTTTCTAAATTGTGAAGGATAAGTCTGCTGAAACCGATGAGCCTGCCAGCACACCGGAGGAAGCCACAGACTTCCTCTCTGAGGGAGCGCTGAACCTACAGACCTGGACTCGCACACTTGTTCCCTGACTGTGCATCTGCAGGAGAGCGCGACGTACCTCACCCGGCTTCATCAGCTGGCATCACTTAATTTAGTCAGGGTTCTGCCGTTCGTTTGTACTTCTCAGTTTAGAGAAGTGCTGAACGACAGGAGAGAAGTCACGTTACAGACACTGCTAGCCAGGAGGGTTTGCTAGCTGCTAACCAGGAATGTTTTTCCCACGTATGTAGACTAGAAATGCAGAAGATTGCTATACAGATCACTTCATGATGACGTGCTACCATTATAAGACGAGTACCTGCACTTCTAGTCTCACCGCTATGCCTGCTTAAAAGCATCAAACCAAGACTACTGATGACAATTAACAACACTAAAAGCCCCTTACTCCACCATAATCATTCAGATATTCTGTCAGCTGACAATTCAAATATTAAAGCAGGGGTTCTTTGCACAGCCTGTATTTAGCACTAGTGGAACTCCTTGCACCAGCTATGGCAAGTACTAAAAGCTTACATGGATTCAGAGAATGACTGAACACATCAATGGAGGAGAAAACTACTGAGCACCAGCAAACACAGAACGGTGCCAGTCACAGATCAGTGTCCCCGAGCCACAAATCGCTCAAGGCTAGGTCAGTTCAGTTAATCTTCTTATATACTTATTCAGATTCTTCCCTGACTTCTGGTTTTAGCTACGTAATACAGGGGGGTAGATGGATTTTTGGCCTGCCCAAGCACATTTGATCTTCCACTCTTCTGCTACTAACAGCGACCTCAGCCATGGATCTTCCTTTGACAGTCATTCCCAGGGGAGAGGGAACAGCAAACAAAAAATTGTAACAAATCATATCACTCAAGACACTGATAGATTTAGGCTGGGATTTTCGATCCCAAGAACTCTGACTTCCTTTAAACTGCAAGAGATCAGTTCCCACAGTCTCCAGGTGCATGACAGACCTCCCGCCTGGGGAACCGAGCCTCCTGCAGTAACTCGCTGGGTAACGTCGGAAATACCGCGGATCCGATGCAAGAGCCTGTGTGTGCTGGATTAGGAAAGAGCCTGCATTCCTCATCCCCAGGCACCTGTGGGCTGTGCCAGAAGAGGGTAACAGGCACCTTGCTGCCAGTGAAGCAGCACAGGAGTTCAGCGTGTGGGTGCCAAGCAGCAGAGGCGGAACACTGCCGCGGTGTCCTGTAGGCACCGTGGGATGTTCAACAGCCTGCTTCAAAAGGCAATGGCTACCATGCTGGCAGTGGCTTCTAAGCTCCATTTTTTCCAGCTGACAGAAAAGGTAACACCAAATCCCACCAGGCATTTGGAATATGGGCTGGAGCCTGGCCTAGTTTCTTCCAAAAGCTTTTTACCTAGAACAGAAATTGTGCCTTTTTAAGTTTATCACCAAAAAACCAAAACCTGACATGTCTGAAATTCAAGTTTAGCCAGACTACCTGTGCCTGCTTCTACAAGCCCAAAGTGATGGACGTAAGGAATTCAAATGAATAAATAAAAGAGAATCTGATTTTTTTCTTTGGTTTAATTAAGAAAGGTTTTCAAGTTCAGTTTTTGTTGGTTTTTCTCTTAATTAGGTTGTCATCCTCAAAGTGACCGGGTTATACTTAGTGTCTGACCTGGCTACAGTCCTTTTGTGTTCTGACCAGCTGACCGAGGCCAGCCCGTATACGGCAGCTTTGATGTAAGCATATTTCCTGCGTCTAGACAATTCATAAGTATCTCTTTATTAGCCACATCCTTCCTTAATGTCATGTCTTCACAAGGGAAAGCTCAAAGGAATACTCTTAATGCACTGGAAATTCAGGATAAATCCTAGGGTAGAACACGTGGCTAACCCCTATCAGAGAACACGTAACAAGCTTACGCTAATATTTTTAAATGCATGAAGTATCATACACACTCAAACACCTTGACATTCCACCCGAGATGAAGAAAGTGAACCATTTATAACACCTACTTCTTTCCTTCCTTAGAGCAGATCACTGTTGAGAGATCAGACAGATTTACTGACAGTTCTGAGCATTTTCACACGATTAAAAAAAGCTTTTCCGCAAATGAACGCTAAGAGCTTTCATTTCAGTGCTTAAGAGGCGGGGTTTGCCAGAGGGATGAACAGCACACAAAAATTACCTTCCTGGAAAATTTTCACAGGGGCAAGGTAGATGTATTTTTAGCAGAAGGAGAGGGTCTGGAGAATGACGTTGCCCCCCCTCTACAAGCGCACCCTTACTTCGGCCACATCTAGCTTTCCCAGAAGTTCTTTCACCAGGAGACAGACAGACATTTTTCTTTGTCAGGGAAGAAACACACTGTCACAATTCTGGTCTCTGCGCTGCCTTCTATACTGTTCAATGCACTGCAAGACCAGGTGTCGTTAGAGGAGTCTCCTTTATCTACAAAGTTATCCCATCAGCTCAAAAGCCAACACTTTCCTTCTCCAAAATAATTCTTAATATTGCCCGACACCTTTTGTTTCAGATCGTCTCTGCAGGTATTCATGGTTCTGCATGAACTTTGTAGCTGGGAAGCCAGATGGATGACCCAGGCGATACACTTACTTTCTTTTTGTTTCCATCTTCATCTATGCATTCTCTGACAGGGTCTGAAAGAGAAACAGGCATCTTTTAGCCATCTTATTCCCTTATCCAGCCGTTTAAGTGGTGGTCACCAAAATACAGCTTGCTTACTTACTTATGTGACCTAGGCTGTAAAAAGGTGGGGTATTCTCGAGTAGTGTGAGAATCCCTACCTGAAGATGGCAGGCATTTGTCCAAAGCTTACAAAAGCAAGTCAAAGCAAGCAGAGACTTTGCTACTGCTGGCATTTCCTGACTTCTGCAATGACACTGGTCCCGCAACACCCCGTGAGCAACGGGAAGGCTGTAATTCTACAGCACTCCTTGTACGGATGCATAGCTCTGCCCAGACGGTACTTAAAAGACCAAGCTCTGAGTCAGGGTTCAGTCTTGCTTCTGAATCTTGAGATGAATTGAGAACACGTCCAGTAATTAGCAGGTACTGGCAGTTTTCACCCATGCACTCCCACAGTTATTAAATGCAGAAAGATAAATGCAGTCAGCAACTCCAAGATAAGGTTTGTCAGCAGCTAGCTTAAAATATGAAAATAGCTGCAGTAAAAATACTCAAATTCAGTTTCCTTACGTTCAGGCAGTACTGCGCTGGGCAGTTTTTAATATGATCAGTTAAATGGTCAACAAGGTACCCACTGAACTGCAGCTCCTGTGTTTATGTACTCTCATAACACACCTAAAGATACATGGAACATAATTTCATATGCATACTCCGGCATGACAATGGGATAAGCATGTGTCTAAGAAATTAAAACACTGCTAGCAAACTCTGTATATAACACTATGCTACGCTACCACATACATGCTGTGTGCTCTGTCTTTTCCAGGACAAGTAATGTATTTTGAAAGCATGTAGGAAATCTTTTAAACCTTTTTAATAGTATTATTTTTGGGACACTTCCATACGTAAAAGTGAGACTCCCTCTGTACAAGAACTCCAACTGTATGAGTCTGGAGGGGGAAATTACACTTTACAGATTGTAGGAAACTTAAATAAAACAAAACAAAAAATAAAAATAAACAAAAAACAACCAACCTCACCCAAAAAAAAATAACCTTCCCAACAAAAAGTCTGCCCCATAGCAAAGGCTTTCCCATCAGCAAAAGGCAGAGCTCATTTTTCCAAAGGTAGGTCTCCGATAGAGCGCTCCTATCATTCGAGTGTCTGAGCGGCTGCTGTGCGCTGTTGGCAACGCTTTCCTAGAAACCCAAAGCTGAGTACGTAGCGGTGGGCTACAGCACAGGCTGCACTGAAAACACAGTTACTGGTTTAAAATTCCTGCTCTCCACCCTGGACCTTGGATCAGTGTAATTTAGGGCAAGAAAATCACATACTTTAGTGTGAGGAGAGGAAATGGGTCTTTAAAAGCTTGTTTTAAAAGAAAGGCAAGAAAATGGCAGCTGTTTGATGCTCTGGAGAGATTTTAAAATGCCAGAAGTGATCCCAGTGGAGACTGATCGGATATCTCTAAGCTGGACCGTGCACGCTCTGCAACTTCCTCACTCTTACTGGTACTTGGCTCTGCAAAAAAGTCCTTATTTTCATGGAGATGTGGCTAAGTCCTAGGAAAGCTGGTGAAAACCCGTGCGATGACTAACACGAGACAGAGACTTGTCAAAGGACACGTAGATGCTGTTGCAATAGAAATAACAACAACAGTTTGAGTTATAAATATCTAGATACACACAGAGCAAGAAGGTAAATGAGTCAAATGCTCCCTAGAGTTGAAGCAAGTTTCCTGAGATGGGGGGCGTTTTTACCTAGAAATAAATAAATGCTTGTTTAAAATATTTTACAGCTTTGTTTTGTTTTGTTTTTCCAGGATTTTTTTTCCTGGAAAAGTTAATTCTGTTTTTCCTTCCACTTTGGCTGAATTCTTTGTGGCCATCCACATAACAATGTTTAGGTCTGTGCAGAAAAATAGGTACGGTGGTGTCTTTACTCACAACGAACCTGTAGCATGTCTGCAGCATGCCCCCAGGGATTAGTGACAGCTTGAGCTTTCCTGGGGTCCTTCAGTTAATCACCAGCCCTGATTATTAATAAGATGACAGCTTGAAAGTTCAGGCCTAAACATTTTAGTAGATCTTGCTGAAGTTGGTAATTAGAATAGCAGTTGGCTACTTGCTGCAAGGGCTCCGATGTTGCTTCACACTGCCACGGGGGCAGCGGTCTAGGGCGGCGTTTGCGATGATCGCCAGTGAAACGCTGCCGAAGCATCACTGGGCTAACTTCAGACTGAAAAACCATTCCGTTCTGGCATTTCAGTTCCTGGGGTTTGCTCCAGTTATGAGGCTACAACCACACTGGA
The DNA here is from genome assembly GCA_027560015.1 of Chloroceryle amazona. Taxonomy (NCBI): domain Eukaryota; kingdom Metazoa; phylum Chordata; class Aves; order Coraciiformes; family Cerylidae; genus Chloroceryle; species Chloroceryle amazona. Next base: position 49,488 of record JANHFX010008116.1, read on the forward strand.
CTTACCCATGCACACTTTTTTGATAAATTCACTGTTCAGTGTGACCATAGTAGATAAGTCTTCAAAATTCAAAAGCTTCATGATTCTGTTGGCAGCTGATGTCCCAGCCAAAGTCCTTAGCTGCTCTTCATCGTACCTGTTCCCAACACCGATTGGAAACACGGACACCCCTAGGAAAACAGAAGAAAATATTTTCAGTGGGCAATGCACACGCGGAAGAGCCCTTTGCTGCTGTGCTTGCGACATTTGATTCTTAAAAACGAATGAGCTGGGAAAAGCTTTTTTCCAACGGCTGATTTTCATGTATTGCTTGCATCATTCCCTCCACATGGGTAAAGGCAATGAAGGGCAGAAATGGTGATGCTCTAATCACAGTGTTAGCTGAGATGAGCTCTATTAGTCCCAAGCATAATAAGATCACTCGCGGTCAACAAAACGCAGCTGCACTCTCAGTGGCCACATTTTCACGTTTTTTAGTTAGGGAATAAAAAATGTCTATAGGTTGTTTTCTTTCTTCAGTTGCATGCCAATTAGATAATTTTCAACTTATTTAATTAAATTAATAATTAGATTAATTTCAAGTCATTTAATTATTATTTATTCCACGCCTTATTGAATAGCTTCCAAAGGAGCCGAGAAAGGAAGTCAATGTTCCTCAGTCGAACGCGTGAGGAAGCCGAGGGACACACACTACAGTCAGAAAACATCACGCAGCACACACTGACAGCAAACATCCCTGCATGGGACAGTGCTGAATCTGATCCAATCATCTATTTATTACTATTATTACAGTGAACCTTTCAAGATGCACTGTACTGCAACAGTATTGTGTTTATAATATCAGAACACATCTGTCATCCCTGTCCATCCACAGGACCCTGAAAAAGGAAATGCCACTAGTCTGCGAAGCCTGTGGAAACTGTTCAGCTTAAGTGGCAGATTGGTTCTGAATTTACCAGGCATCTTCATCAGGCACATCTTCTTCAGGCCTGTTACTTACCAGACATTACGCACAGTCAGTCCTGAACGCATACGAACACACCAATGCCTGCAGTTCTCATCCTTTATTTCCTACTGCATTACGTAAAAAGCCACAGCTACATAACAATGGCAAGAGCAAAAGGAGATTTACTGTTCATTCTTGCAGCAAGTGCAGCAGCCTCCACAGTGTCTTCCGATCTCCCCGACACGATGACTATGGCAACTTTCGATGCGCCGGGTCTCCCTCCGTGGGACTCCGACATTGCATTCTGAACTACAAAATCAATGGCCTTTCCTAAGAAGAAATGAGGGGATAAATGAGAGACAGGACAGAAATCTCACAGGCATTTATTTAGTTATAAAACTAAATCTTACCTTGTATTAGGAGGTTATACAGTACTAGAAAACACTTATTCTTAAAGGAATTTAATGTCAGCTTTAGTGCTGCTGCATGAAAGAGCTCCCCTATTAAGAACCTACCAGTAATACTGATACAGCCCAGCACAGGAGGACCATCCTTAGCTCTCCAGTCTCTGAAGTAAGGGGAATTTCACTACCTTCCCTTGCCCAGGAGGATAAAGTTATTTTCCTCACTGTAGCAGTTACGTTTTCCAGAAATATTACCATTGCATTACACAAAAGGAAACAAGGAGTTCTAGAGGAAGATGTATTTATTTCCCAATGACAGAACAACAGTGACATCCAGTGGCTAACTGATCTACGTCGTCACACCATCCTGAACTGTGCACACAAGTTCAGCTCCCAGAGATCCAGTCCTTGCCTAATTTGATCAACTTTTTCTAAGGGAGCAAAAAGCATATCTTGCCTCCCTACTACCAGCAACCTCTCTGAAATCCAGACTCAGGCAACAACATCACTGAGCAATCCATATTAAAAACAGTAACAGCAAATAAAAATAAAACTAATTCAATAAATAATAATTTAAAAATATAAAAACACAAAACCAAAAACAAATGCACAACCCACAGCTAAACGGCAACCCAAACAAAACCAAACAGAACCCACAAAACACATGAAGAAATTCTACCTTAGCTACCGAACCACAGCCTGGTTTCAAAGGGGAGCTGCTGCCCTTTCCTTTAACGCTTGTGAACACTCAGGGAAATTTTTATTCAAGAGGGTGACCCCAGCGAGAGCGCGCTTTGCTGGCTCTTGTATTTCGATGTGTATGGGTACACATATTTATAACGGGCCTCACGATACACAGCTGCCTTTCAAGGAAGCTTTTAAGGTCCCTTGGCTTGGAACTGATCAGGTCAGGAAGTGGAAATGATACCACGTGACTGATGTGGCACTGGGCAAACAGTGAACGGTGAATAATAAATACTTGAACGACTAGTTCCTTGGAGTCATCTGCAACAACCCTGGAGCAGAAACACGCTTGCCTGAGGAATTCACCAAACAGTGTTAAATAACAAATACATCTGCAAACCAACAGAAGTCAGATCATAGATAATTCACCAGCACAGCCCCAGCACACCTCCACACAGCTGAACGCTTGGCACTTCCTTCATCACGTCACCCATCCTTTTTCACTGGTAGAAGCAAAGAACCTTTTTCCATCAACTACCTCTAGGAAGCTCGCTCAGCCTCTTGATGAAGTGGCAACAGCAAATTTCTCCTCAAAGAAACTTCCATCTACCCCAGGCTGTTACCTCCACTCCTGTCTAGAGAGGGTCGGGTATTTGCCTCAGCACTAGTTTTCAAAAAGAAAGAGGCGCGTTTGTTTAAATGAAAATGCTTTTTGGAAACGTCAGTTACGATGAGAACAAAAACAAACAAACAAACACCGCCAACTGGGAAGAAAAACAAAGGAGAAAAAGCAGGAGAAACCTCTCAACAGGATTTAAGAAGAAAGCAGAAGAAAATGGGATGCTTCTCTCCTGTTTCTTGCTATGCAATTATTACCTTTTATTTAGGTCTTCCAACTGTGAAGATTCATTTACTTCATATAATTTGATTTTCATTCCTGCTGTTACTCCAAATTCTACTTTACATGCAAACTGAAAACACTTCAGCTTCTGTTCAGGGAAAATCTCAAAGGTTTGAATGCTTTTCTACTTGAAACAAAACATCAAAACATCCTTATCAGTGGGGTGGTGGAGATTCCATTCCACAAACTGCTATTCCTCACCAGAAAAATTACCTGACCCCAGGTATTAACTCGTGTCCTACCCAGCTGCCCAGCATCACTACTATGAACGGTTTTGATGTCCAGTAGTTACTCGCTATGTCCGCAGAGGTAGATATTAGATGAAGATTAGCAATTTAGCTGTAAATAACTGAGGGATAAAACAAAATACAGAAAATTAATGACCGTATTCCAATCCTTGTGATTGCTCCGGGATGGCCACTATGCCAGAAAATTGAATCATTTCCTTTTTGTCCTATAAATAATTATTAAAATAAAAACTTATTTCAGGTTTTGACTTTCAAATATTGCAGGTTAAACTTTTGAGCAGTAAGAATCACAAAAGATTTTTCATTCATTTCTTCAAGTACTTGGGATTCCTGTGTTTGTCTTTTAATGACCCTTTGACTTTTGTGTGGTTGGTGTGGTCACCAGCTGCTCCAGCTCCATTCTTCTTTTTCCCATTAATCCTGAAACTTTTCAGAAACTTCCATATGTATCTGTAAACTGGAAAACCCATTATTTTTATAATTTCTAATAAAGAAATCAATTTCCATTGTAATAGAATCAGGGGCTATTTCAAAGTCCCAAAAAAAGAACTACTTGATTTAACGCATGGAAAATTAGTTTTACTGTACTAAAATCTCCTTGGATTTCTCCCCTTATTTTGAAGCCAGCGCTAGAGAAAAGAGCCAGGTGTCTGAAGCCATGATCAAATGAACACTTGTGTCCTGCTAGAGGGATTCAGAAAGTCACTATCCCGAGCTGGAAGCTGTCACTTCTCAGCTGTTTGTCTCTGCATCTCACCAGGGAGGTTAATACCAAACTCCTCGGAGACCATAATAAAAATATTGACTGCTAACCAACCAGCTTGGATGTTTTCTTACTGCTAGACTGCAACGTAACAGTAACCTGCCATTGTTGGACCAATAAAGGAAATTTAAAGTGTTTAGATGGAAATAAATGTCACAAACTCAAAGTCCATTCAGAGTGGAAAGAGTGCACAGCACCTTGGACACAAACTCGCTTTAAAATGACCAGGTCGGAGCCACACCGGCTTCAGCCTTCAGGAGACCACCTTGTGGCTTGTACACCCCTTCAGTGGCTGACATCTGCTGCCGATGGCTCCACTCCAGCTCGCTCTGACACGTCTACAAACACTGCAGATCGCTGTCTTAGTGCTGTAGCGAGCTGCGGGCAGGAGGACGGATCTGCTGCTCCAGTTGCCCCAGTTGGCTGCGCTGCCCAGCCGCCTCGGGCAACTCACGATGTCTGAAACACTGCCTTTCTAAAAAAATGTTCCCTCTTTTCATCTATTTTGGCCCATCCCTCAGTTCACTGAGGAACCACTGCACTTCTCCTCCCGCAGGAGGAGGGCAGTGCCAGCGTGCAGCACCGAGGTGTCGGGGGAGCAGGGCTGCACCCTTCGGCAGTAGCTGGCTCTTAAATCAGTCTAGCTCTATGGCACCACACCATCAGCTCCACTCCAGCTCTATGGCACCACACCATCAGCTCCACTCCAGCTCTATGGCACCACACCATCAGCTCCACTCCAGCTGCATGGCACCACACCATCAGCTCCAC
>JANHFX010008117.1:0-56743 GCA_027560015.1 Chloroceryle amazona
GCTAAGGCGGTGCCGGTGCCACCTCGGGACGCTCCTGCCCCCCGCAGCCGCGGGAGCACGCCGCCCGGGGTGCTTCAACCGTCTCCCGGGCGGTAGGTCGGGTCCCCGGCGCGGTTTGGTAAGAGGAACGGAGGAGGGCTGGTTTCCACCCCCCGCGCCGGTACCGGCAACGCCGGAATCCTGCCGTAGATCCGAGTAAGAGAAGCCGGAGCGAGGCCTGTGGGCAGCTTCACCCCCCTGCGCCGCCTTTCCCAGGTGTTGCCTGGGGGTGCCGGCCCCTGCCATCAGGCAGCCGGTTTTTGCCCGCTCCTGCTGTTGGGGAAGGAGTTGCGATCTGCAGGGCTGTCATGTGCGGGAGCAGCTGCCCGCTGGGGCTCGGCCGCTTGAAATGATGGTAACGGTTGGTTGTGTCTGTGGTTGGTCTCGGTGAGCTCTCTTGAAGAGGCTCTGGTTGCTTTTGGTTGAACCAGCACATCAATATCTTGCCTGCCGCTGCTGTGTGCAAAAATAAGTAGTGTTTAAGAGAAACTGAGAAACCTCCCTTGAAGTCTGTGTTTTATAACCACGTAAGAGAAAAGGTGCAGACGGCACAGCAGCTGAAAAGAAAAGAGTAACGTTACCCTGTCCTGGAATTCTGCTCAGCCTGCTGAGATGGGATTGGAGGCGATGTCTTTGGGACTTTGTGCTCAGTGCTCCCCATTTCTGCCCCTTGCTGCTGTTAGTATTTGAGCCTTGAGCAGCACATAGACCTGAGGGCAGTGGGAGAACTGCCACGTCCAAGGGACTCTGCAGTCATTTCTAAGCGTAGCACCTGAAATGTAGGCTGAGGCCCTTACATTTCTTAACCTCTTGCCACTTGAAGATGGTCAGCTGGCCTGGAAAGTTCCATCCTGCTTCCATTGCTGTGAGGTTTTGTTTCAGTTTGTACTGGTTCGAAGGAGTAAATTGTGGCCCCCAAGTGCTCCAGGTTGCATTTTTTAGTTACTGGATAATATCCCCCATGCACTGCATGAGCTTCTACTTTCATAGTGCCACATCTTGAATTTGTCCTATTAACAATTAAAGCCCCAGCCTTTTAATAAACACCTCACAGCTTCCTTTACAGCTGCAGGAATTCCGTAAGTGAATCCTCCATAGCTGTGTAGAAACAGAGTGATTTAGGGAGGCTGTAAGCGTACAAATGACTGGCAATTTCTGGAGAGAATAAACTTGTGTGGATGGGAAGGGTTTACTTGGACAACTTTTGCAGTTCAGGGTTGTCGGTCCTCATAGCCCAGAAGTTGCTTTAGGGAACTGCACTGTAAGGAAACGTGAAGAGAAATTTCAAAATATCCTGCTGAGGGCCTGCACCCAGAGATGATACTTTAGTGTGCAGGGAGGGTCAGTGGGGGCTCTGCTGTCAGATTTCCTGCTGCTGGTGGGGCTCTACTGTGAGCATGATTTGCAGTCAGTAACATCTAGACTGTTTATATAGTGGGCTGTTGGCAGAGGTTGGTACTGACATTGCAAGATGGTTTTCTTTTGTCTGTACAATTTGGAGGTTCCTTCTCATGGAGTTGCTCTGTGATGGTTAGAAGTAGATCCAGTGAAAAGCTCTGGCCAGTGGTACCTGGCAAGGGACTGTATAAAGACCTTATACCTTTTGTTAAAAGATGGTAATTTTGGATGGCCAGTTAGGATGCTGGCTTGTCCTTGTGGATCACTGGGTTGTCCTGCCAGGGTCATCTAGAAATACAGATTGTTTATTGTTTTTGTTGTTGTTTGAGTGGGCTAAGGCTGGGGAAACAGAAAGGTTCAATAACGCTGCTTTTGGTAGCCGTATGTAGTCAGCCTTTTAAAGATTTTGTTGCCTGTTTTGTAAGTATGAGGCCTGTGTGGACTTGCCTGAGAACTTGAATGTTGAGTCTGAGAACTCATGATTTTGCAGCTATCTCCTGAGAGCGCAGGCTGCCAGGTGAGTGGAGGTGGGTGCAGCTCAGCCTCTGCGCCAGGGCATGCTGCTGGCCGGGGATCAAGGGATTCTCAGGTGGCTCTTCAAAGGCTGGGGAAGTGGTGGGCCGTGGGCAGGTGGAATCCCTTTTAGCAGAGGAGCTGGGTGTGAGAGGGTGCTGCTTTTACACAACGGCGTGAAGTAGCTTTTCTCCTCTGAAGATCAAGTTGGGTGTGAAGGAGCTCTTGAAATAAATAGCTGTGGGGACTCACATGGGCAATAACCTGCAAATGTCGGGTTTTTGATATCCCTGCCTCTGTGATGATAACCAGGTGGTCCCTCCTTAAGGATAAACCACCATCCAGCTGCAGTGTTGCATTAGTCACAATTCAGAAATGGCTCCTGTGAAAACTGACCAAGATTTTTCTGAATTTCCTGAGCTGCTTTCCTTTTCTCCAAAACAAAGTTCAGTAAAGTAGGTTTGTGCCCTTGGTTTTTGGAAGGGGAGAGTATGTCATATCCTTAGTACCCTACTGGCTAAGACACTTCTCTGGCAATCCTCAAGTATCCTTAAGTTTGAAGATACCCGATGAGTGTTAGAGAACTATTAAAAAAAAAAGGTCAAAAAAAAAAAAATGGGGGGGGATGGCAGGGAGAAGGAGGGAGGGACAGTCTTGGTGACTGAACACACTACTGTTTTTCCACATCCTTCTTGTGCTGAAGGGCCAAAAACTGCAGGTGGTATTAGAATCATGAAGTGGATTGGTTTGGAAGGGACCTTAAAGATCTTGTAGTTCCAACCCCTCTGCCATGGGCAGGGACACCTCCCACTAGATTAAGCTGCTCAAAGCCCCTTCCAGTCTAGCCTTGAACACTTCCAGGGAAGGGGCATCCACGACTCCTCTGGGCAGCCTGTTTCAGTTCCTCTTTCCTTGTCCAGTAGATGTGTGAGCTTTGTGGAAGATGGGGTTTCAGCTGCTCCCTGGCCCTAGCCTGACCCAGCACCCATGCTAGGAATGTGATGCAGAAGCTTCAGCTTCCGATGCTCATATTTGTAGATCTTTTAATACATTGTGACTACTTGGCGGGAACTTTCACAGTGATGTGTTCTCTGGTTATGTGTCTTTGCAGATGGATGAGCTTTGTAGTGCTGTGTCATAAATACCGTTTGGGGCACAGAAGATCATTTTTTTATCTGAGTTACTGTAAGATGCTGGAGAAGCCTCTTGGATCACTGTGTTGCAGCCATACTGAAGGGGAAAATGGAGCATCAACCGTCTGTGTGCATCTCTGTTTTCAGATGTGACAGTGATGGGAATTGCTACAGTCTTCTGCTTTAAGAAGTCCCCTTCCTTTGGGCTCAGTGCTTCCTCCCTTCCTCTGTCTTCTCCCCTGAGAGCTGGCCTTATAATCAAAACACTTAAAAGCTTATTGCTAGATAGGAAAGCGGAAGGATAAAGAGAAACCTGCTTAGAAATTGGCACATGCCATAGGAAAATATTAATTGAATTGTAATTACACCTTATCCCTTTTCTCCTGTCTTTCACGACAGAATACATTAGAGGCTCAGTCCTTATCAAGGTGTTGTCTGTGTAGCTCAGGATTAATGTTTTAGCCCTTTTAGGCAGGATCTGAAAACACATTATCTTGCTGGCTTAAAACAACTGTGTATTCTCATGTGTCTAATACTCACTGGCTGCTTTCCCTTGGCGAGTGAGAAGTGAAGTATCTGTCCCCTCCGAAGAAATTGCCTCTAATCTCTGAAAAAGGTTTCCAGATGACCCTTTTTCTCTCTCTCTCTCTCTCTCTCCCTCTCCCTCCCTCCCCCCCCCCCCCCCCCCCCCCCCCCTTTTACCCAGAGCTGCAGCGCATGCGATGTGTGGGGCTTTTTTTGTTTGTTTTGTTAAGAATTCTGCCTGTGGCCACGAAATCCCAAACCTATTTTTCATTTTCTCTCCCTAGCTTCAGAGAGGTTACAGGCCTCTTTCCCCATGAGTGAAGTCTACAGAAGAACAAATACTTTAACCTACATTAATGGTGTGAATTCTCTTTAATTATAGCCCCATTTAGCCAATCTTCTCTCGTTCTACTCTGAGTAAAAAGAGGTATTTTTTTTTTCTTGAGTTGTATATACAGCTTTTCAAATAGGAGGGTAGCTATCAGCACAAGTGTATATTTATTTTCCAGTCACTTGGATATTTTGGAATAGTGGAGATATAAGATTGCCTTAGGTCTTTAAGCGGTAACCCTTTGAACTGTTTGTGAAAGTACAGGGGTTTTTGTGGGGTGTGTGTTTTGTTTTTTGTGTTTTGGTTTTTTTTTGTGGGTCTCTTGTTTGTTTGTTTGGTTTGTTTTTTCCACTTTGAAACTGACAATTTCATGGGTTTGGCTTAAAAGCAGTAGAAAAGTATTTTTCTACTATTATATTTCCTGCAAGCTGTATGTACGAGTAAGAATTAATTTTCATGTTTTCAAAAGTAAATGCACTTGTGGTTCCCTGAAAAGTAGCCCTTTGGAAAAAAACAAAACAAAACCAGCCCACAACAACCCTTTTTGTCGCTGAACAATAGCAACTATTGATGGGGGCTGAGGATTATAAAAACGCAGCTACCTGGCTCAAGTGCTGACTGTGTCATTTCTGACTTACTAACAGTGTCATGTTTTCGTGCATTACAGACAGATTTAAAAATTAACAATAATGTGACTAACATCCTACTGCTATAAACAAACCCATTAAGATAAATGTATCCAGTTAACTATATCCTTTTTATTCCCCCTCTTCACTCATTCTGTTCTAACTTTGTTTCAGTAAATGTTGATGTTCAGATGGATGCCGCAAATGGATTTTTGATAAACTTTCAGTTATACTTTGATGTATCCAGACTATAGATGTGATACTGTTCTGGACCTTGGAGATGGAGAATGTGCTTGGGATTGGCTGTGCTCTTATGAAGTTTCTGGCAGATAAAACAGTGTGTTTTGGTCGCGGGCAAGTGCAGCAGTCAGGGCTTCATCAAGCCTGCCCAACTGCTAGATTGATGAAATAAGACCTTGTGGGTGGTTTGTCCTGCTCATGTGCTGTCTCCTCTTAGGGCTGTACCTGTGCTTGTTAATTTAAGACAGATGCTTTAAACCTTTCACATCCTGCTCCCCCCCCCCCCCAAGTTGCTGATACTTCTCAGACACCTTAGCAGTATTGCATGTCCCTATGGCTGCTCAGATATTGCAGTGTATGTACACATTTTTTGTATTTGAAATGTATGAAGTGTAACATCAAGTAGTGTTATAGCTGTAGCAATAGCCATAAGACCAAACTTGCTTTTACCAGTCCCCCGTGAAGAGATTTTAAAGGTCTGGTTCTTCTCTGCCTGGTGTTAACTGAGAGGTCTACAAATTGTGTCTTCCAGCCTTTTGTACTTTGATTTCACTCTAACCCTGAAGCCTTACAGGCCTTCTGAAGTTTTAAGAAATGTTTTCCATGTGTAGCACCCTTCAGAATTGATCAAAAAACATCACTCTTTTTAAACCTAGAGGATGTTAAAACAGACTTTAAGTCTGCTTTAAGTTTTTAAGCAGTACTTTAGATTTTTCCAAGTTAAGGTCATACTTGTCATACCTAAAATAAAATTAAAATAAGTGCAGTGAAAAGCCCTGTAACCAGCTGATTTGACTTCTGGTTTTGAGCTTCAAAACATATTTGATTGTATGCAAACCAAATGTGGCACGGACTCAGAAAACCGCAATGCATCCCCCTCTCAAATGAAGACAATATGCCACAGCAACAACAATTTGAGACAGTCTGGATTGTTGCAAAACATGTCAAGAGAAAGACTGTAAAAGTTAATCTCTTAAGAAATCTTGCCTGTGTTCCTTTCCCCTCCCAGCTTCCTGAGCTTCTGACAGCAGGTATTGTATTTATTCTGATGCACTAAATAGCATCTACTAAACTCCTGGCTCCTCTGTTATTACAAGTCTTTGCTTTTTATATTAGGATGACTTTCTGGTCATACCTAGTGAACAACTGAAGTCGGTCTTTAAATAGTGAGGTGACTTCAGAGAAAGTGACCACAACTTGACAAGTTGCTGTGCAGCAGCTGAGCCACAACAGTTGGACCTGTGCATGCTCACTGCTCCTCACAGCTGAGAGGCCAAACTCCTCAGCTGAAAAGGTGTTGCACAGACAGGTGATTTTGTGATAGTTCTGTTCAGGTGACAGCTGCAGTAAGCATCAGCACAGTGTAACTTGTCTTCTCTGAGCTGTAGTCTGGCACTATGTGAGCATTATCACAGAATGGTAGGGGTTGGAAGGGACCTCTGGAGATCATAGAGTCCAACCCCCCTCCTAAAGCAGGATCACCCAGGGCAGACCACAGACGAACAGATTCAGATGGGTCTTGAAAGTCTGTAGAGAAAGAGTCCACAACCTCTCTGGGCAGCCTGTTCCAGGGCTCTGTCACCTTCACAGTAAGGAAGTTTCTCCTCATGTTGAGGTGGAACTTTGTATACTCAAGTTTATACTCATTTTTCCTTGTCCTATTGCTGGGCACTACAGAAAAGAGATTGGCTCCTTCCATTTGACACTCACCCTTCAGATATTTATAGACATTAATAAGGTCCCCTCTCAAGACTAAACAGCCCCAGTTTCCTCAGTCTTTCTTCACAGGGGAGCTATTCAAGTCCCTTAATCATCCTCCTAGCTCTCCCTTGGACACCCTGTCTCTCTTAAATGGGGGAGCCCAAAACTGGACATAGTATTCCAGGTGTGGTCTCACTAGGGCAGAGTAGAGGGGGAGGAGAACATCCCTACACCAGGAGATACAGGAAAGGATAGGACAAGTGCTTTGAGCTACCTGGCTTTACAGAGCATGGGACGTAGGAGGATATGCTTTTGGTTGCTGCTTGGGTCATAGTCTCAGGTCTTATGTAACAGGAAAAAAATAAACTAAAAATTCAAAATGTAGTTATGGGAAGATGGTAGTTCCTCTACCAGTGTTCACAAAGTTAGTAAGCTGTTACAGCCTTGGGTGCTAGCTGTGCTGACTGGATGGTTATCAATATCCCTATGATGCATTGACCAGAAGGCCAGGGCTGCTACCTTGTGTTTCAGCACCTCCCATACTCCCCTATTTCTCATCCTGCCTCCAGGTTCTCATCTTTGCTTTTGTAATCATTTTTAGCCTAGTAACTTGGGATTTTCTGATCTGCTTAAAATTTCGTCCAGCCAGTTTTGTCTTATGTGAGTAGTCTTCTGAACTTTAGCATTGCCACACTGAAACAGTCCTAAAAGACACTGAACAATGGTCTTTAATTTTCTGAGGTGCTTTTTAAAGTGAAAAGTTGTTTACAGCCAAACCAGAAAGGAATGGTTTCCATGTGAGGTTAAAATACCTGTGGAGGCTCTGGCAGGCTACAAGACAAGCCACCTCCAAGGAGCTCTTCAGAGGTGCAATTAATAATGCTTTCCTCAGTAGGCCCTTATCATTCTCTTTGTAAGAGACTTTGCGCGTGCTTAATCTGAGCTTTTAGTAACCAAGAAACGCTCTTCCAAGGATCAATTGCTCACCTTTAATCACCTTTACAGTGCAGGCCAGAAGTGAAAGAAGAAATGTACGTTTGGAGACATTCCCTCCCTCTAAGTGAAGGTAAAATCTCGAAGTACAGAGGTAGTCCCATTCCCATTGGAAATTCCTGAAGTTAATTGAAGCAGAAATGTCTGGGGCCGGGTGTGGCCCAGGGCCACCCGGCGTGGGGCCATCCCTCCCCATCCTGCCCTGCACAGCTGTTCCCAGTGCCCTGTCAGGTCTGGCTGGGGATGTGTGCGCGCACCAGATTCCTGCTCTGCAGCTGTTGTTGGCCCGGAGCTCATGGGGAAACCTCTGGCGGAAACTAAAAAGGTCTTAAATAAGTTTGCAACCAGCCAGAGCCCTTACTGGTCACAGGTGTTTTGTAACCATGTGGATATCTCTCCTAGTCGATGTTCAGAAAGTGGTTTGCTCTTGCTAGAGACCTGTACAAGTGTAGGGCTGCTTTCTGCAGGAAGCAAGGCTCATGGGTTTGTCTGCTGTTGGCAGTGTTAGCCAGACCTCCTGATTCGGTGGTCCTTTGTCTCTCTGGATGGCAAGGTGCCAGATGTTCCTTTCCTCTTCATGCTGATGTTGACATACTGTGGACGTATGCATCCTGTGCTGTATTTGTGCTAAAGCTACATGGTACAATGGTGTGTGTGGTACTTGGTGTTCTCTTGAAAATGTGGGACCACCTTGGTCTGCATCCTTTGCAACCAGGCTCTGGTTTGTTCCCAAACATGTGGGGGACTGGAGGAAAAAAAAAAACAAAACAAAACAAAAAAGAAAACCCCAAAACAGTAGCAAAAAACCAAACCAACCAAACAAAAAAAACCAATCAAAACAACCCACAAAACAAACAAACAAAACCCCTAAACAAATAAAAGAAATAATAATAATAAAAACCAAAACAAAACAGAGGTTTGCTTTCAGAAAGGTAGACCAACCACTTAAGGCAAAAAAAGTTATTTTAAAGATGTGCTGCAAAACCCCTGTTTCGTGATGGAGAACAGCACTGTGGGTTTAAATATCAAGAGTGGAGGCAGTGAGGAAGGCTAGCACTGTGTGCTGCTTGGAGGCAGTATGGATTGAGCGAGATGGTGGGGAGAAAGCAGCTATGTGGGTGATGTGGAAGCTACTGGAACACGGGTGGCAAAGAAAGGGATGACGACTTCAGAAGAATAGACTGGGAAAACAGCTTTTGTGGATAGCTATTTTCGCAAACTACTACCAAGAAATACTTGGGTGGCAGTGAGGTAAACTAGTATTTAGGAAAGTTAGGGGAAAAGTACAGAGGAGCAGTCAAGGCAAAGTCCAGCTGTGCAGATGAGTAGCTGAATGCTGTTCATGGATTTATGATATTGGGCAGAAATAATCTGGGTAATTAACACAGATATATGTAAGTGCCTAGATGAAGGGTAGTGCTGGAGTTACAGGTGCAGTGCAATGGTCTTGTACCCGATAATGATGGAAGAAGGTAGGTAAAGCAGGGTAAAGCTTAGCTTTAAGTTGCCCTTGAGCTGGCAGCTGAGCATCTTGTGAAGAGATCGGTAAGAGACTGCATGAGAGGTGAATCTCGGGAAGAGAAGTTGATCTGAGAGCGATGGGAACAGAGAAAGCTGAATTTGTCTTCTGAGTAGATGCAGAAGAAATAAGAGTGTTGTCACAGAGTGAGCCTCGCAGACCCCTGTAGAGGGATGGAGGGTTTGCAAAAACTGACCTTCAAATTAAAGGCAGAGACATGAAGCGTTGTGTCCAAGAAGCATGAAAAAGAACAGGAATAATTTTTTTGGGCAGGGAAGAAACTATACTACTAATGGAAGATATTAAAGCATGGCTGTAATCTTATGGGGAAGTGAAAGGGGAGAATACAAAGGAGAAGGGGAGGAGCATGCCATGATGCCAATAGGGGGGAAAAAAAAAGTGTGAAGAAGGTAGAGAAATTGTGTCTGTGATGGTGTTGCCATGAAGGGCAAATAGAAGAGAGGCTGTCCTGCTCTTGTGACTGTCTCTTTGAAGAAATAGCAAGAGGTGAGCAGGGGACTGTTCAGAACACAAAATCCTACACTTTCCACCAGCTTGATCACTGGGATAGAGCAGAGCTGCTCTGGGGCAAACAGCTGAAGGGGAGAAGAGAGAGCGTGTTGCAGAGAACATCATCTTGGTTGGTGACATCTTGCCACTAGCAACAACTGCTATGAGACTGGGAGCAGAGAAAGAGTGTGCTGGGTGAGCTGGGGAAGAAAGTGGGAATAGAGAAACAGAGTCATGAATGTAACAGCGGAGGTCTCAAGTCCCAGCGGGGCAGCCAGCACAAAATCATTTACATTCAGTATTCCTTCTTCCTCTTTCTTGGCCTCCGCTCCTTCTCACTGATGAAGTGTCCCTGATCAGGTTTTCCCCAGTCTGAAAATCTCTCAGGTAAGCAGAAATTACAGCCTATGGAAGGATGAGACTGTTTGGATTTCTTATTCTGTTCCTGATTTTTACTTCATGGGAGAAGTAGGTGGCTAATTTAAGTCATGTTTATTGCTAAATGTTGCTCTTTGATGTTTTCTTGTTACAGTAGCCTGAACTTAAAGCCAGCAATAAACTAGAGGGATGGCACCTTGTAAATGTAGGGCTTCATTTTTGACCCTATAAACTTTCTGAAACTTAAAATTTAAAGAAAGAAAAGTCCCTTTTGCTTGCAAATAACTCTTCCATTTTATTTCGCAAAATAACATCCCTCCAAGTAAACAAACCTCAAAATCCTGCTTTCTCCTCTGACCTATCATCCTCCATAGCCACAGGAAAAAAAAAAAAGGCAGTTGATTGCCTTTGGTCAGCCTGTGTAAGTTTTGGTCAGCTAGCTCTGACTGTTATCTTCTTTAACACAGTTTTTATCAGAACGGTTTGGGGTTCGTTTTTGCTTTTTTGGCATATGTTTTTTGCTCAGGTTTCCTGCTTGATGTATAGTATTTTTCTGGGTGCTTTTTGTCATATAGCTGCTGACAGCAAGAATAGTGGCTGGCTGATATTTGAGAGGATCTTGGGACAGAGCTTATTTTTGTGAAACAAAACATACAGTTCTTTCTAGGGATTTTTGCAGTCATGATTAACTCTGTCAGACTAAATTCTTCTAAATTCCCTTGGGCCCTCCTGTCCTTGTGACTTCTGCAATTGTAGATGCAGTATTTGCATTAAATACATAGGGTAAAATAATTGACTTCATTATGGAAAACTAATCTGCTTGTTAAAACTGTTAGTTTGTCAAACAGAGTAACACAGTATTGTTCTGGCAGAGACTGCTGGCAGACACCAGTCCTTGGGTGTCTTTCTGTAGCGGGGTACACTGAAGATGAACTTTGTAGCTTAGAAAAGCAAATAGTCATCTCGGCTATCTGTGCAAAACCCTTAGAATCTGTAGTTTCTGGAAGATACGTGGTGGATGTTATCTTGAAGTCCTGGCTGAATACAATGCTGAGCAGCCAGTCCCCAAGCTGTGCGGTACTGCAAACCCCATTATCACTGCGATACTCACTATCAGCCTCATTAGGGATGATGAATGAACGGTCACTGCTGGAGCATATCCCCCCCCTCCTGAAAAGACTCGCTGACAATGGCTGCTGCCGGTGGGTATATGCACAGTGTGAATTAATCAGCTGAACTACTACCACAGTAACGCTAACCTTTAAACAAAAAAACATCATCCCTATTATCTGCTGAAATCTCTTTTGAAGAGGCTGTTCCCTCCCCCTGCTCCTCTGCAGAATCACCTTCTCCCTCCATTGCCATAACGGGCAGCATCATGCAAAAAGCATAAGTGAAATAGCTTGTTGATTATCCTCCTGTTCTTGGGTGAGAAAAATTGTCTCCTGGCCGTTCCTGAAGCTGAACATTGTGTGAGCAGTTATTTGACTGTACAGTGTTCCCATCAGGCCTCAGCACCCCAAGTCTGCAACTGCATCCCCATGGGTGGACTGCTACCCATGTGTCACGCTCCACCAATACAATGGTGTCAAGCCTTCCCATAGGGGTTAGGCTGGGAGGCCTGGCCCTTTCACCATCTGTCCTCTTCTCGTGTGGTAGCTGAAGCCGAGCTTTGGGTGATACCAATGTGTGAATAGCCATCCTTGCTTCTTTCCTCTCTCCTTTCCCATGTCGCTTTCCTGCTGAATGTGATGCCTCTGCAGAGGAGCTGGCCTGTGCCTCAGTGTCGGGCAGAGCGGGCCTGATGGGCTTCCCTGGCAGACTGTGCCAGGCAGGTCTCTGGGTGGTTGTGTAGCATGAGTTTTGTACTGGCTGGGGTAAGACTGAACAGCACCTGCTTCTTTGCAAGTACCTTGTGTGTTAATGGTCATGAAAAAGTTACTGTGAGGGTGGTGAGACCCTGGAACAGGTTGCCCAGGGGAGTTGTGGATGCCCCATCTTTGGAAATGTCAAGACCAGGCTGGATGGGGCTTTGAGCAACCTGGTCTAGTGGGAGGTGTCTCTGCCCATGGCAGGGGGGTTGGAACTAGATGATATTCAAGATCTTATCCAACCCAAAGCATTCTATGATTTTATAATAAATTGTCTGTCCAGTAAACAAGTGGCTAATGAGGTTGGCATCTGAATACCCCATCCTGGCACTTTGGCCGAAGGCAGTCTGTGTTCCTGTTCAGGTGTGCGGAGCAGCAGATGCAGCTCTAAATAAAGCTTACAAAGATCTTTTTTCTCCCTCTTTAGTGTACAGTGTAGGTGTTAAGCTTGTGACTTGAAGATGGTTGCTTTTTTAAATCCAGGAAAAAAGAAACTTTCAGATACTTTCCAAATAAAAAGACTTAATCCTTTTTTTTTTCCGGTTTTGAATGTGTCAACAGAAGTAAGTTGCCTCTTGGATTTTTCTGGAGAGGAGCAGGGAGTGGAGAACAAAGGAGGACTGTGTTTCATCCATTGGAACCAGCTGTGGTTTGTTCAGCTTTTGTGAATTTGGATGGGCACTTTGAATTGAAATCTAAACTGGAACTAGCAGTTAATATTCCAAACAAGCAGCGTAATTTGACTAAACAAGCTTTTATATGATCACAGCTAGGCTTTGATGCTGAAGAGTGGGATTTTCATAACTGCGGAAGTAATTTGAGAACATGCTTGCACCCAGAGCTATGAGGGTTGGTCGCTTTACGTTTTTGTTGTTGGGGTTTTTGTGTGTGTGTGTGTGTGTGTGTTTTTTGTTGTAGTTGGGGTTTTTTTGTTGGTTTGCTGGTTTTGTTGGTTTGCTGGTTTTGTTGGGGTTTTGGTTTGGTTTTTTTTGAAGATGACTGTAGTGATGATTCATACTGTTGTTAGTCTCAGCAAAAGAATGGCTTGCATGTATAGTTGATTTAACATCTGAGAACCTCTAAGCAAGTCCCCCTCCATTTTGAGGAAGAATTTATCTCAAAAAAATTCTCCTGTTTTTTCCTTTGTTTGCTTGTTATTTGTCTTTCATTTCTCATCCTGGTATTGACTGACTTTGCCAATGAGAACTTCAGTGAGATGCTAGTCACAGCTTTCCTTGCTCTTGGCTTTGTCAATGTGGTTCCATGTTTTCAGGAGTGTGTTTGTATGGTTTTAGAGGTTCAGTTGATGAACAGTACCTCACTAGCACTATACAATCAGAATTGTTAAATTAAATGTATCAGAAAGATGATTTAAGCTACTTAGTTTAACTAGATGCATGTTTTCACTGTCTTCATTTCCTTGATTTAGAGAATCTATTTTTCATCCTGTACACAATAGCATATTTGGGTTCTAATATGAGAAGTAAGATCCACTGAAATCTTCGCCTCAATCACTTTCTGACTTTTAAATCCATTAGATTATTTTCAGTAACATTTTGAGTTGTGCCAAATCTCTCTCTCACACACCTGCCTTTTTTTTTTTTTTCACCACCACTTACTGGTCTGTAAAGCTTCAAAAATAAATAACAGTGGAGTGATAGAAAAATTAAACTCGTAAAAACCAACAGAATACGAACTTTCCTCCTCCTGTATGGATTACCAGGAAATTCAGAGGGCATGTAGAGTGAGTGTATTTCCTAATAACAAGCTGTGTGCTTGCATACCACACTTCTTTAAAGGTCTTGTGGTTGAGATCCCAGTGGTATTGATGGGAAATGTGCAAGGAATTTTTATAAGGTTGTTTGAATAGCTGAATAACTTCTTTTGAAAGCAGTAGAGTGAACATGTCTGCTTTGGGGAAGAATGGTTCTGTAGATGCTTGAAATGATGATAATGAATTGTGGAGCTTCAAAGTTAAATTCTACAAATGCAATTATCCTCTAGACAATGTAATGAAAACTTAATATTTAAAAAAAATTTCTTTTGAGGTGGCACACTTGAACATATCTGTTTTCTGGCAGGGTGGTGTCATGTTAGCTGGGGATATGTTCTAACGTGAGGACCTAAGTGGCCGTTTTTAGACTTGAAAGTACTGATATGTGACTATATTCATAAAAAGAGAGATGTGATGTACAACATATTCAAATGCCAAGATAGAGCATTTGCCTTTGACAACTGACATCAGATGCTCTGTTTGCTTTCTCTTGCAGTTTGGGGCAGAGTTCAGAAGGTTCTCCCTGGATCGCTACAAGCCAGGAAAGTTTGAAGACTTCTACAAACTAATTCTTCACATTCATCACATAGCCAACCTGGAAGTGATGATCGGATATGCTGATGTGCATGGAGACCTTCTCCCTATTAATAATGATGACAACTTCTTCAAGGCTGTTTCAAGTGCTCATCCACTGCTCAGGGTTTTTATACAAAAACAAGGTAAGATGCAATTTTGTTTTGGTGCCTCGAGTATACTGGAACATGGTGAAGAGTGGATTTGTGGACCGCATTTAAAGTGATGTAAGAGGAAGTTAGGAGCCTTCTCACTCATCCTCTCAGCTACTTCATTACAACTTTCAGGAACAGCATGACTTCAGGGCAGGTAGAGGTGCTGCATTGGTGCTGTAAGGCATTTGAAGGATAGCATGCTGAGAATCATCACAAGCCCCTTCTTTTATAAGGGGAGCATACCTCATGCTGCTGGTACTGACATTAGTTGAGCATGCCAACTGCACCATTCCAGTTGTTTGAGAGAGCTCTCAGGAGCTACTAACTCACATTTAGAAATATTATCTATCCATCTTGATAGTCAGTGTCATACCCGAGTGATTCATGCCTGTGTCTTGTGTGAATGCACACAGATGGGTAACGACCAACCAACCAAAGTTCTGTCACAAATGAGACCTTGTTTGACTGCGTTGTCCTGGCTGACAGACAAATGATGATTCTCCATGGGTTCCTAGAGAAAGGACTGTTAAGTCTTCCCATTTTGAATCATCAAGCAAGCCTTGGGCAGAATTGCCCAAATGTCAAGATAACATCAGGTTTAAGTGTCTGTGTGTTGTCAAGTTTTTATGGCAGTTACCTGAAACCTTCTCCTTAATGACCATGTTTGGCAGTTGTTTCAGATGAGGGTTGGGTTTTATAACTCTGTGTCTTTACCACAGAGCTCCTTAAATCTCAATGGAACCTAACACTGTTAACATGACCTCCACAGTTTTTTCCATCATGTAGGGAAATATAGCACAGGGCTTTCAGAATTAAAACCTTGTCAGTAGTAGAGTCAGAAATGAGACTTGATCTGAGACTTTGAGCAGTCATGTAGCTTTTTTGGCTTGTACTCTCTGCTGTGTAGGTGTTTGTACTGATAAGGATTTAGCAGTAGGCTTCAGCCTGTTAGTTGGTATGAGCTGGTACAGTGTGTGGTTCAATTTGGTGTTGTCAGACGGATGCAGGCCCTGCCTGCCTGCTCAGAGTACGTTGTCTGCCACCTTCTTTTCAGTGAAGTGACATCCCCTAGGGAAGGAGTGCCCAAGGAGGCAATGGGAAGAGGATCTAGAGCAGTTTGTCTTGTGTGTCTGTCAGATGAGTGGAAATGCCTGTGGGAGAGGACTTGTGTTGCTACCTCTCCCTTCTTGTGCAGAAATTGCGAAGGTGGATGACAAGTCCTATTAAGTCGTCTTCCTGCAGTGCCTGTTAGGGCTTGTAAATGTTCATGGTAGGTCAGGTCATGAGAAATCTCTTGCATGACTCTGTCATGCCCACATCAGTTCGAGTTTATTCATGTCTCGGGATCAATTCTATTCAAAATGCAGCTGTCCTTGCTCTGCTCGGGCAGACTGCTGAAGCCACTGAGTATCCCTAACTGCATTGGGAGATGGGTTGCCACCAAAATGCTGATCTCAGAAGAAGTCAAATGAGAGAACTGTTGATTACATGTGGAAATGCCCCTCCTCTCCTTTAGTAGAAGTATGCTAGTTGTAGACCTCTATAATTTGTAACCTTCATGGAAAAGTGCAAGGTTTACTTTTTAAAAAGCTTTTACGTGTTTCAGTGGAAACAATCATGATGACAAGTAAGGAAGCTAATACAGAAGGGAAGACAGGCCCATGCAGCCTCATGCATGATGAAGCCTGGAACTTTTCCCAACACATATTGTCCTACACTCCCTCTGAAGATGAAGGGAACAGTGAATTCTGGCCTATCATTTTGATTAATGGCACCCTTAATAAGGGACTCTTGAGGTTAACTTTTGAGATTCATACTTGTGGATGATTGCAAACAATCCCATCCATTTCCTTTTCTGAGAAGAAGCCTTTAGAAATTGTTCCCTTCAACAACAGTAGGAATTACGGAAATCTTGTTTGTCTCTTCCTCCCTTGCTCCCCTGCTGTTTTCCCTGTCTTCCGACTGGAGTGACAGAGCAATGCTGGTGGTGCTGTTGGTGACCTGCATTAGAGAACAAGGTGACTAGCACCAAGAAATCATTTTGCCATCCAGGCCAAGGTGGTGTGCCTGCTGTGCTTCAGCTCACACCCTAAACTCTGACTTCAGAGGCAGGAAATTAAGCTGACAGGGATGCTAGTAAAATACAAGGCCACTCCTGTGACTTTGAAGGAGAGTGCAAAGCATGGGCTCCCCAGCCTGTTGCATCAGGGATCACTGCCCTTCAGTGGGAGAAGTTCTGGGAGGTGGCTGCCAAAGGTGGCTCTTGCAGTGTTGTAGAGTAGGGGGGGGTTGAGAGAGATGGGCAGAAGTGTACAGGCATGGAAGGACTGAACAGTTGAAGTTCAAGTCTCTCTTTAGCAGAGCAAACTGTTTATCAACTGCATGATTAGTCATCTTATTTGTTTTCCCTGTTTATAGCTGGGTTATCCTTTCTTATCAAGTGAATTACACAATCATGTTAAAACAGCCTAACTATTTGTTCCCAGAGTGGCAAAATAGTTAACTTACTCTTTGTACAATAATCAAGCAACAGTTGCTAGTTTTGATTTTTGTTTGCCTGGTTGCTTTTTCATCTGAGCTTAGTCTTGCACTTTTTCAATTGAAAAGCGCTCCCCTCACTTGTCCCCAGAGGCAAGCCACGTGCACACCGCTTGGATTCTGATGTGCCAGGTTGGTATCTAGGTATGGGATGGCTGCTTTATTCCACTTTTTGCTCCTCTTTGTTCAAGTTTCCTGAGCCCCAGACTTTTCAGGATCAACAGTAGCTGCTCCCTTCCCAGGCAGGGGATGTCAGTGTTTATTAACCAGCCTTTTTACTAAGGACCTGAATTGCGATTCCCAGTGTGCTTGCAACAGTTACTGTTCATAGTTTTGGGGATCTTGAAAGCTTTGGGACATTTGCAGGTTATATTTGGGTAAACTTAGCCATGAGAAGTTTTTATAACTTACAGTGATCCGTCTGCTGAAAGTGTGTGGTGGCTTTATCTCCATCCACTCCCCCCACCCCCCTTACCAAATTACAGTGCAGACAAAAATCCTAATTAGAGAACCAGGCTATAAAAAGAAAAGGCAGTTTTTCTTTGACTTGCTTTCCCAGGCTGCAAGTGTGTTGTAAACTAATGTGGCTCTTTTGACTTCATTAGCACAGTAGTGATTTATATCAGCTGATGCTTTAAGCCCAAGAATTTATTCACTTGGCTGTAACTGACAGCAGACACATCCAGAACTCTCTATGGAAGATGCCTGCTGCTGGGGAAGGGATGGATGTCCCAAAGACCTCAGAACAATACAAGGAATTATGGTTGTGTTTGACTTGCTCTATAATAACCAAACTCTTGGACTCTAGCCAAGACCTGCTTGAAAGAAGAGCTTATCTAATGAGCAGTGGATCATAATTTTTTTCAAGTTCTGTGTCTGATTCAAACTGGAGCACTTGAGACAATCTCTGGAATACTGCAAAAATATTTTAAGTATAGGCTATGAAGTCAAGCAGAGACAAAGGGTAGAAAAACTGAAAGGAGTTAGTATTACATGCTGTGAATGCATTAATTACATTTTTCCTTGTGCCATTAAATGAAATAGTGTTATTATCAATGTCTGTCTCCCCGAGGCAGAGGGTGTGTTCAAACCAGGCTGTGTTGGAGGCTCTTAAACAGGATGGAATAAATAGAATTAGACTAACATCTTCACTGCAAACCTGCTTGAAATGATTCCTTGAATTTTGCAAGGATGTAAGAGGTGGTCTACCAGGTAACAGAGATGTCAAGATTTCTCTTCTTCTGCTTGGGTTACCTACTACGGTGTGTTTAACCAAGGAGGTTCAGAAACTCAGGGGACAGTTGCAAAATGAGCATACTGAGCATCACCCTGGAAATACTCTCCCTGGAAGAAAAAGTGCTGCAAAGAGGAGGTAGAGTCAGGACCAAGGTGCTGAAGTACAGCAAGCATAGTGAATGGGGTGATATTTGGCTCTGATTCTAACTGAGCACATCAGTGTGAACGCAGTCTTATGATTCTGATTCTGGGAGAAGTGATGGAGGCTGCTGATGACCAGACTTTCACTTCTTACCACTTTTCAGGGTTTATAGATTTATTTATTTATGTTTATGGGCAACAGCAGAAAATCTGCCCTAGCTCAAGTAGCAAAGGAGGTGAGAGAGGTGGTGAGCAGCCTGTCAGGCCTCATCTTGATCCCAGGCTGAGGTCAAATGAAGTCTTCTGCCTTGTTTTGTCCCCATCACAACTGGAGTTATGTCCAGATGGTGGTTTGAAGTTTTTGAAGTTTGCTGCTTTGCCTCAGTTGCAGCAAGTGCCCTTGTTCCTGTAAATCTGCAGTGTTGATGAAATTGTGTCCCTCAGCAGAACAATTATCAAGGAAAACTTGAAGGAATTGAGGTTTGGAGAAATTACAAACTTACTTAAATGTTCAGGCAGTCTTGACAAGACATACAGGGTGTCAGTAGGCATTGTGATTGTACATGTGGCTGTTGTGTGAGTGCAGCTGCTGTTCCTGGGAATCAGCTGGTATATCACTATCATTCTTAAGCAACTTCTATAAAAATAGCTGTAAATTAATTAATGTGGGGCACTTTGTCAATCCTAAAGCAGATTCTAGATGAGATTAACCATCTTCCCATGAATGAAATGAATTCTAAAGCTTTCTAAAGATTTAAGTGATTTCATGGGAAGTGTCCTACAAGTAGGAGACGGGTAAAATGCTCAGAGAGTGTCAGGCACTGGATCTGTACTTCAGCACCTTTGTCAAATATCACACTTCTTGAGGGAGTATAAAAGGGGGAAAAAAAAAAAAAAGCAGCAGCCAGAGAGTATTCTAACAGTGAATAACCCTAAAACACTCTCTGCAGCTAACTGGATCAGGTCCTTACGTAATAGTTTAGTAAATGCCAGAAATGAATGGCAGCTGTTAACTGAGGTGGGCTGAAGTGGGAGAAGGCTGATGTCTTCTGATCCCTGTATCATCTTTCATTTTGCAGTCTGGAAAACTGATAGTGTGTAAGAAGCCGTTAAGTGCCATATTCAGAAACTTACTGTCTTTTCTTTTGTCGTTACATTTTAATAGTCCATTACTGTCAGAAAAGCAGCACTGAACACCAGTCATTGCTTTTTTCCTTGAGCTTCTGTCTAGCATCAGTTCTCACTTGAAGCTTGATCCAAAATCAGCAGGGGAAAAAATATGTGTTTACCTGGTTGGGATTTGGATTTAGCTTGCTTTAATTTACAGTAAAGATTGGAAGATGCTCTTTCTCTTTAACTGCATGCAATGACTGATGTATTTAAACTGCTATGCCATACAGCATATTTCTGTGTGTTCAGAAGCAGTTCATAACTCTGCAATTTGTTATTTGCCTGGCACAGTTCAGTTCTGCTGGAAGTACCAA
Source organism: Chloroceryle amazona (assembly GCA_027560015.1). NCBI lineage: Eukaryota > Metazoa > Chordata > Aves > Coraciiformes > Cerylidae > Chloroceryle > Chloroceryle amazona. The sequence continues at coordinate 19,679 of JANHFX010008117.1, forward strand.
CATCTGTGCTTAGCTTTCTTTATAATATAAAATCAGAGCAGTCACACTCAGTTTTAAAATAAAAATGTGCTAATGGGAATGATGCCCAGGTCTGGCTGAAAAAAGGATGGTGGGTGATTTTATTGTCTTTCATACTCTAAGCAGATAATCCCCAGGAATGGTGGTTGGCTGTCTAACCACATGTGTGAACACACAAAAACTGGCTTTGAGGCAGCAACTAAAATGAAACCTATTTCCAGCTACCTAAACCCATTAACTCTCGTCAGCCTTCTAGAGTGGGTACAGTTGGAAAAGTCTGAGTTGAAGTCTTCCATGTAACCTTTTCGGTTCTTCGTTAAACTTTCTGTTTATTTTACAGCAAAGGCATTGATTTCACCTTCTCAATATGTATAGCTGAACAAGAATGTAGCTTTACTGCTCTTGTTAAAGGCATCTGATACAGTAAATCATAAAGCAGTTTGCAGCACATGTTGAGGAAAAATCCTGAACTGCTTCTGGTTTTGCTCTTGGTAGAGCTGTGCAGAGCTTCACAATGGTCTTATATGAGTCTGAGAGAATAAAATAAGGGTGCAGTGAAGGCAGCTTGATGTTTTCAATTTATCTGCTCCTGTATAAGAGGAGGGGGGCAGCAGGGCGAAGAAACTGTTCTGACAGTCAGTGTTAGCTCCTGGGCATGGTGGAGGATGCCACTCTGCTGTTGGCCAGACAGTCCTAGGGTGCTACCCTGTCTCCTCTGCCCTGGGACTGGTGTGACCCAGTAGCTAAGCTCTCTGAGCCAGCTCTTTGGCAGAAAACAAGTTGTTTGAGTTGAAGATGACGTGGGATGGGTGGAACCACAGCAGTTTTAAAGCGATTTAAACCTGCCATGAAGCCTCTGCTTCCTGGGAGGAAGAACTTGTCTGCTTGTAGCCTTTGGAAACGTGCAAGGCCATTGTATTTGGGAAGGAGGCAAAGCATCTTGTCTCAGCTTTGACAAGATTAGAGGATAGTGGTAGATTTCATACTATTATAATAGGAATTGCTGCCAGGCTTAAATTAAATCCTTTAATGATTTTCCTCAGAAACATCTCTGGTTTGAGCTGGAGGGGTCTTTGAATGCATGTCAGGCCAAGTAATCTTTGTCCCACTCAAGCCCTTTGATATCTGAAGATAAGTAAAATGCAGTTGTCTGTTCTAGTGAAGTCTGGCAACAAATTACTGTAACTTCTCTGCTCCACCTTTCATGTGCAAATGATGAGACTGGGTAATCATGATCTTTCAACTACTTTATTAAGTGTCTTTAAAAATATGTTTTATCCAGCTTGTCAGACATAAACACAAAACAGCCTGGATTTTGTCGCTGCCAAGGTTAGTGGTACCTGGTGGCTAAGCAGAGCCAACACAAGGCTGCTTCTCTCCTTGAAGCCATCATTTGTAGAGTATGAGGATACTTGATTTTCATTACCAGCAACTTTAACTGCAACCAGAACTGCTGATAAGTAAGAATTTTCAGTGAAAGGAGAGGAAGGTGTGTGGAAAGAGAATAGCCTACAGATAGGATTTGTAGAGTTGGTTGATAACTGATAGTGGGAACTGTTGCAGAAACATGGACTGCGTAAATATTAGTAGTTGCAGGGTACAGTAAGCATGGAACAGAAGTCTGGCAAAAATGCTGCTGTTCTGTCACTAGCAGCAAACATTTGTTGCACTTCTGTGTCAAAGCTACGTGGGATTTGGTTTCAGTAACTTAAATACACATCACTGAAGGTATTAATAATAAAAATAGACTCTGACAGTTAATGCTTCTTAAAAACTGCATCAAGCTGCTACCGCCTGTTCTGCTGAATTTAGACTAAAGAAACTTCTTTATGGTGGGAACTCCAGCAACCTTTATTTAATAGGACCACCTACCATGCTTAAGGTTTTGCTGGGAACACACACAAGAACAAGCAACTAAGCACTCTTTCTGTCCCTCCAAACTCTTATTTGTTGTCGTACAGTTGCAGGTTGCTGCTCTGGCAGCACTTAAGCAAAATAGAAGAACCCTTGAGTTATGTCTATTCAAAGATAGTCAGAGTAAAACTCTTTCTTGATTTCTTCCTTGGTCTGACCTATTTTATTTAAGATAGTGAAGCTGCTCTAACAGGTGTCTCGACCATATTAAAAACAGTGGTGAGGAAGACTTGTCAAATGATCCACTTCTGTTAAGATGCCTATGAGGGGAATTTTCCACTATTTATCTTTCTTTACATTAGTAGTCAAAACAAGAGATTCTGTTTCCTGCTCATAGCTCAGGTGTTTTCCTGTTGTGCCTGGTTGTCATTTCCCTTCTGTAAGTGACAGAAACAAGTACAATGTGCAGATAATAATGAAATGCACTTGACAGTCTTTTCTCTGACACTGACCTCATAAACTCAAAAGTACCTTTCACGGGGTGAGGAAGGGTAGATAGCACAATGCAAATACAAACATTAATTCGAGATTCAGGCCTGCAGGAATAGGCTTTTTTCTGCTAAATTTCTGAAGTGCCCTAAACTTAAGTACACCGAAGAGCTTATGACAATCAGTAGACTCTTGCACTGAAGCAGGCAGGCAGTGAAGGACATTTCTGGTAGGTGGTTGTAGCAGGCATTGAAAAATTTACTGGAAATACAATTCAACAAATAGAACTCAACCCATTTTTTTTAAGTGACTGAAAGGTCCTCTTGTATTCCTACTGCCTGTGTTGTTGGGATTACACACTACAATGTTAAATATGTCAGCATTAGTACTGTGTAAGAACTCTGGCTATTTTTCAACTCGAGGAGAGAAAGCAGTTTGGGGGATGTTGAAAGAACTCATTCTTGAACCTGCCCCTGATGATGATCTGTTTGAATCTTATTTTTTCCTCTGCGCTATGTTTAGAGTAGCAAAGAATCCTGTGGGAATATTAAGGAAACTATTAACCTAGAAAACTTCAGTGTTGTTCTTGCTCTTCAGTCTCCTGCCTTATGCTGACATTAAGTAACCTCTTAAAACTTTATATGAACAACTTCTACAGCACTTATCCCCCCCCCAATTTTCTTGTCTCTTTTCTGTTTCCTTTATCCCATTTGTTTATTATTTTTGGTTTTATCCCTCAGCTTTCTACTCCTTCCACTTTTAATTTCTCTGCAAGGCTGTCTCTCACCAGGCAATAGTGTGTGTTGGGTGAAAGTGTGCAGGTAATGGTGCCAGTTTTACTCCCAAGTGCTAGGAGGCTTGAAGAACATTGGCATCAGTGGGGTGGAGCAGCAGTGACAAAGCAGGTGTGGAAATAGTTATTAGTAAAGAAAAAACTGCCTGAGTCTTAAAGACTTAGTCTTAGACTTACTCATTTTCTTCTCTGATTATCTCCACGTTAAAAATAATGAGTTGAGCATTTAAAAGGAATAAACATTGAGAAATTTTGAAGCAAAGTGTGTTTTCAGTTTGAATTTATGTATGAATAAGAAATTATCTGGTGCGTGTGGAAGTTGGAGAGTTGGGATGCAGCAGAGCTGGCAGAAGGCACTGTCTTTGCACAGCTCCCTAGCCGCTCCCAGATGGGTTTTCTGCCTCTCCAGCTACTGTGGGTGAACACGTTTCCTTTAAAGCTGAGGCACCAGTTGAGGATTTGAAAAGGCCTAAAGCTGTTTCTCATCCCTGGATGCCACTGAGGTGTGATAAGGTGAGGGGAGGTTCATCAGCTATCACCTTGAGTTGGACACTAATAGCGACCTGTTTGTTCACTTTTTATTAGCCTGCTTTTGTTGCTGCTTGATTTTCATTCTGCCAAGCAGTTTTGTACTTTTAGTAGCATGTATCCAGTAGATGCAGTGATTTTGTTTACAAAGTAATGTAATCTTTACATTTTGGCTTTTGTGTACTTAACTGGGGTCCAGGTTTAAATACAGCTGGCATGAGCAAAGGGGAGGAAAAGGTGCATTATGTTAACCAGAAACCCATAAAGTTTCAGAAGGAATTACCCCCCCCCCCCCAAACTGCAAGAATCTGAATGAATAAATTAATGCTTTATAATAGAGCCATAAATAAGTGTGGGGTAGTGCCTCTGTGGCTAGCAATGATAAAAAAATGGAGTTCCCTAGGCTTGCATTCATTGAAGTTGCATGATTCTAATGTGCCTCATCCTTTTGTAAAAAGAAAAGATAGAAGTGTAGCACATTTGGAGCCCCGTATGCAACAACATGTTTGGAAAACTTTTCTTCAGAGCAATTCTTAGTGGAGACAGAGAGTATCAATAGCAGGAGGAGTCACAGGTGTCTCCTGTGCCTTCATTGCTCCACAGTCACTTAAAAGTGCACTGGACACTTGAGCAACATACTTGTTGCTTTTAAAACTTGTGCCTGAGTGTTTGAGAGAGGAGTGAGAAGTATGCAGGGAGCCAACATAATGTTCATGCATGAAGCTCTGATACAGGATCTTTCTTCAAGCCTGGACTGTCTTTAAAGCTACAAATGACCTCTTCATGGTTGGTTTTACATTGTTAATAGTATTAAACTGAGCTTGGGTCCCTCGGTGCTGTGATTGAAAAGTTACTGCTTCACCTGGTAGATTCCTTTAGCGGGTAACCACATGAGGTCTCCATTTTATCGTCTTGTTGAATCTGAAGGGTTGTATCCCAAGGGTTTCCCCTGGATGGGCAATGGTTGAGACCAAACAGTGCTTACGGTGATTTGCCAGTGAGCTTAGCATTTGCAAGAATGACTGCAAATGCTAATTCCAGTCATGATTTTCAATAGATCTCTTCTTGTGTAAATAGGATGAGCCTGGAGGCACATTGGATTCTTTTTTGGTTTAGTTGACTTCAATAATTGTATGGCTGGTGCCTTTCCAACCACTTCTAGGTAGCTGTGCTTGCACTGGGCCATGGCTATGAAAAACAGGAAACTTTTTTTTTTTTAACTTCAGTGTTCTGTTCAGGTCTCTTGCCTTTTGCTTGTGGATGCAAAGGTGTTGGTGAGAGTATTGCGGAATTTCCCTCTCCCTGTGTTTTTGGCTGACTTCAAAGCCCATGTGGCAGCGTTACCTGGTAGCTCCTTTTGCGGGGAAGAGTTTAAGTTAACATGCCTTTCACTGAAGGGGAGGAATTGAATAAGCTGTCTGCAGGCTGCCCTGAGGGTCTCAGCTTGCCTACTGGAAGAACACTGGGCTGTGCTGTGTTGCACTTTAAGCAGGGTTTAATTTCTCCTTCCTTGATCTCTTTGGCTACTATACCACAGCATACCGCCCTGCCACACGCATGGTTTCCCAGTCATCTTAGAGGGGACATACAGTGTAATGAGGACATATGGTACCTGTGGGTTGTAATACAGGTTCTGTGTTGGAGGTTGTTCGTTGCTGTACAGGCACTGCAGGGCACTCTGTGGTCAGGGGAAGTATTTAAGTTCATCTTAGGCATGACATGTCATCCAGAGGGGATGGAGAGGAGAGGGGGAATGCTGGAAGAAGCTGCAAACTGGATATCCATTGTGATTTCACATGTGCTGCTGTGGGCAAAGTGGCTTGGGAGTACCTCAAAACCCATCTCCCCTCCCTGAAACATTCCCAGAAGCAGCTGGCCACAGGACTTCATGGGTTGCAGATCACAGGAAACAACTTGCCACAATGAACTTGGCTTCCTCTGATCACATGGCCCTCAAGAAAGGGTACATGTCATCTGCATCAGCTCTGGGAAGTGCAGAGTGGTGGTGAGCAAGAGGAAAGGTGTTGCTCAAGTATGCACAAAGCCCTGTCTTGTAGTGGGCTTCACCAGTGTTGAACCCTAGACCATATGGAGACCATCACTGCAACTAACTTGTCCTACCTCTGGATGCCTGGGGTAAGTCTAGACAGCAGTATTTCCCTGAGTGTTTTGTTGTTCTGTTTTTTTTTCCAGCAGCATACCTCATTTGGTAAGTGGTGGCTCTGTCCCACAGCTGTCCTCTCACCAGTTGTATCCAAAGTTCGCAGAGCCATATTGCATCATGAGGAAGCTGCTAAGTGGTGTGGGTGCCTTTCTACCTTGTTGGGTGTCGTGCAGTGTGTGGGTAGCATGCCCTTGAGTCTTGTTGGTCTGGTTTATGGGTGTGTTGTGCTTATCTTGGAAAATCGGACTCACTAGCTCCATCTGTCTTCAGAAATGTTACTGTCTGTGTCTCATACCACTTCAGCTCCACACGGATGTCCCAGAATTGCTGAGAGAACTGTGAATAAGATAGTTCTGTATGTGCAGCAGCAGCAGCTGTGTTTCCCTGCTAGTGTAAACCTGGTTATCTGAGTTGCTTGCTAGCACTTGCTGAATAGTACCCTTCCCTCGTGTCTCTCTTGCAACTGGTGTGGACTGAGGAGTTCCAGCAAACTGGGTATCCATGCCTTAAAGACTTCCTGGCACTACCAGGGATGCCAGTGTTGGCAGCATGTATTCTGAATAGCTGGTTGCACGCAGAAGTAACAAGAAGCCTCAACCTTGCTGAGGTGGGATGACTGTGGAGGGAATTCTGCTAGAGGTATTTCCGGGGTTGTGCTGAGGGCAGAAGTCTCATAAAGGCAGCTTGCCTTATGTGTCAGTAAGGGGCACAAAGGCCCTGGCATGGCCTCACATCCCTCCTGCATGACGGTGCAGTGTCAGCTCACAGGGGCTGGCCTGGTTGACAGAGCAGAGAGCATGGTCACACTGTGCTGTGCGCTTGTGGGGGCTGTTACTTAGATTTAGTTCCCACTGCCTTGCCGAGACACTGGTCCTGGCTCTCAGCATTTGTACTGTTTCAAGGAAAATAAGATTTGCTTCTGTCACTAGCTGTCGTGCACCTAAAATAAATCATGGGTGCTTGTTATACAATGCAGCCAATGAATCCCTGTCCTGAAGGTGGTGTGTGGCTGCAGTGCACACAGGTGGGCTTTGCGAGCTGGTCCCACACGTCGGTACCAGAAGCTGTGTGCTTTGGTGCAGAGCACCAGGGCAGAGCTCAGGGTCGAAGGGCAAGTCTCTTGTCCCTGTGCTGTTGCAGTCTGGGTCTCTGTGGCCTCACATTGCACCTAACTTGGAACTAAGCTGCTTTGTTAGCTTGTGAGAGGGGGTCCTGACATTGCAGTCTTTGTATTACTGAGGTTTCTTCCAGAATCTGCCTACCCAAAATCAGAAAGTTTTGGTACAAAGCAAAAAAGCAGAGGAAGAGGGGAACACACAGGAAACTGTAAACACTGATGGGAAAAATGGGGGGAGAACTAGGGGAAAATAAAAACCAAACAACAAAATTCCACTGGTTTTAAAAAAGAACCCAGTAAGACCTTGGGTTCTGAATTCACATAATCTGTCTGCAAAACTTCACTTTCTGGAACTTTTGCCTCGAGTTGTTTTTTTTTGTTTTTTTATAATGTAGTTAAAACATGAACAGTTTAAAAATAAGCAATTAACTACTTGATAGCATTCAGGGTTTGCAAGAAACTGGCTTGAAATTGCATATGCAGAAACAGTAGCTGTTCTGTATGGGAATTTGAGAGGCGTAAGGAGCTTCTATCTTGCTGTCTATCTGAAACAGCTTTTGGAGACATCGTAGCAGGGACATCCCAATCAGGCTGGATATCGAATTCAGGTAGTAAAGTACAGAATATAGTTCAAGCTTTTTATCTCTGTTAGTGGCACTGAGAGTATTGGCACTTGGAAGAAACAGAGTGACTCCATGTAATATTTATCTAGGTATGTTTATCTAAATCTCAACATCAATTCTTGGCAGCTTGGGTGTCAGTAAAGTATGACAAGTTCTGCTGCAAGATGTGGAAGACTAGAGCTACTGAAATAGAGCCCCTGAATGTCCTTGCATTGTAGTGCTTCTGTTCGGGAGCTTTGCTTTTCACGGTTCATATTGATGTCCCTTTTGGAAAGAGAGGGTGAGAGACTGATGATTACCAAGTTACTAGTTCACACAGGTGGTGTCTGCAGGGTGGTGGCACAGTCACTGTCACCAGCCACTCCTGTATAATGTAATCATTCCCATGGTAAAGTGTGTGAGCATTGGTAACTTGCAGAATTCTGTTTTCCCAACAGCCGCAGGTGGGTAAGCTTTTTTAATGCTTCTTTTCTTTTGTGGTGGATGTTATATGCCTAACACTAACATCTTACTGAAAGCTGTGTGAACAGCATTTGCACTGTCCTGAAGCTTTTCTTGATGAAATACATCATTCAGTGTTTTGAAGACATGTAGATCCTATGCCACTTAGTTCCCACCCCATTTTATCATTAAAAATAACTAAGTTTAGGTGTGCTGTCTAGTGAACCTTTAACTGGGAGTCTGCATCATCTCGGAATTATCTGCCAGCTAATGGCTTCAATGTAGTTATGATGAGTAATCTGCTGAGAACACACACATTTGAGTGGTTTACTTGCATTAAATAAACTTGTCAAATGTTCCACCCTTTCTTTTAAAAGTTGTTTCCTGTCTGTCATTTTCTCTAGCTCTCCATTTACCAGCACGATCCAGCTGCTATGCTCTGCTGCTTATTATTTGTATTCTGATTCCTAGCTCTCCTAAGGGGGTGATGACCGAGACCTTTGAAAGATGGTAAGACTCAAAGCTGAGGTGTCAGGTTTAATTTAAACCTTCTAAAGACTCCAAGAAGCAGAATTGTTCCTCCAAATGGGTTTAAAAGATTCTGAGTCCTCATATATGAAAGCAGTTATATCTGACAGCTCAGAGGATCTGACACGACCAGTGCAAGACATACCCCTCATGTCTGTGGGAGCTCACTTGCCCAATGGACGTGTAAGTTGGCAGCTGGTAAACAACTGCTTCTTTTCAGACATAGTGTGCTTGTCTGTTTTCAAAGCAAACAAAGGTGTTTTAAGGGAAGTCTGCAATCACAGTTGTCTTCCTCATGGTCATCCCTTTGCATCCCTCTGGAAATGCTAAATATGGTACCTTGTGTCTGAAGCTTAAGCACAGATTTATAACAAGGGAGAGACTTTTATTTCAACTGTTTTGAAACTGTGTGGCTTACAGTCTTCTGTTATTGTTACATTTACAAGAAGTATAAGGCATATGTTGCTCCCTGCTGCTCTCTGTGTGGCAAAAATTGGAGAGAAATGTCACCTCATATAGCCATTTGGTAAGGCCCCTTTTCAGCCAGGCCCTCTCTGAGATGAACACTTTTTCATTTTAAATGAACTTGATTCATTAAACAAACAACCCCTCCCCCCAGAAAACCTAAGGAAACAACCCCCCTTCCCCAAAACTCAACACAACTAACAAACAAAAAATCCCAAACACCAAGACCAACAGATTCTTTCTTCATTACATCTTCAGTACCTTCAGCAGCTTCTGCAACTGCTGGGTGGTGTTACATGCCCAGCTTTATTATCTCAGCAGAAGTTGGGTAAACAACTCCTGCGCTAGTGTGACACACTTAAAACAGTCAAAGAAAAGCTGCTTCAGAGCACAGCACTTCTGTAGGTAAAGAGAGGAGCTGCATTCTGGGTGTGTTGTCTCAGGTACTTACATTATCTTTGTGAGGCAGGTGAGATATCAGCTCCTCAAATAACTCTAGTCTTAAGCAAGTGTTTCATAATGAAGTTAGTTGACTCATCAGCTGCTGGGAATATCAACTGAGGTCCATTTTGCTGCTGGGGAAAGGGCTCTCTTGGAGAGGCTTTGTGAAGTCTTAGCACAATTTGCTCTCTGCAGCTGCATTACTCTCTTACTTTCTCATGTGGTTGGGATGCAGCATAGTGGTAAATTGGTTAAGCTTAGGGCATGAGGTTCTCTCCTAGGCTGCTCTGTGTATCTCTGTGGTCCTTTTTGCATAAAAAGGAGAAAGAGACCTTATTTTGGAGTGTTGCCACCATGTCTGCTGAATCATGACCATGAAAACTGCTGAAGGGGGTCTATGCTAAATAACAAGTGTCATATGCCAATGGTTATTTTTGGTGGTTTCAATTACAGTTCTCCTTTCTCTGAGAACCGCACGGGATGCCAAATTGCAACAGCAAAGCCACTGAATACCTAAGCCAAATCCAAAGAAGAGGGGACACGTTTGCAGCAGTGTGCCTGATCTCAGCTGTTCCAGCCCATGCCTCTCAGCCTCTTCCTTGTGTACACATAGATGGAAGCAGTCAGGGACATTTTTATTTAGGAGCAGTATCAGGAGGCTTAACTGGGAAGAGGCAGTGCAGAGGATGGAGCAGTGGTCAGGCTTTTCAGGCTTTGTCTCAGTGGGAAAGTATGAATGCATTTAATACTGTATTTGCACTCTTGGCTGTCTGGAACCCAGCCCTGACCGCAGTGCCTGCTGATGCTGCAGGGATTGCTTTGGCTTTTAGCACATGGATGAAAGAAAAGCACTTTTGGGAGCTTATTAGTAGGTTGCGTAGAGCAACGTTCTTTGCCTCCTTTCACTGTTCTTCCCCCCCCCTTCTTTCAGCAAGACTCACTGTTTAGACATCTTCTGAATGAATGGCTGAAAGTCTTTGACTTCTGTTTTGAGGGGAAGCCAGGAGTGACTAACATTCCTTAATCTAATGTTATTGCACGTTTTTGTCTTGGATATGTTCCCCCCCCCGAACCAGAAGAAAACAATCTGTGATGCAAGTGGTGTTCTAAGCTGTCTTCCTGTAGCTCCACATGTAGCTCTCTGTATCCATTTGGGAACTGACTTTGTGTATTGTTTTGTTTTCATGCAAAACATCTTTCTGCAAACTGTGACTGGAATAAAAGCAGGAGGGAGTTCAGATGCCGAGAGTCCCTGGTGTCAGCCGAGGCAGGCAGCAGATAATCCCTGCTCTGTTCTGTACATTCATTAGCATTCTAGAAATACCTGACTTGTCTGTTTCCTGATTACGAGTTCTCTAGTCCAATGCTCATTTTCTCACAGGAAACAAAGTATTCAGAATTTCTCTGGAAAAATTTAGGAATGCCTTTCTGTGTACATAACTGTGTTGCACGTGTTGCTGGCTCCTGTTTATGAGAGACCTCTGCATCCTGGTAAAGCTCATGGCACAGAAACTAAGCTCACTAGCTCTCTCCCTGCACACATTTATTCCAGCTTCTGCTTCTTCCTTTAATCGGCAGATGTGGGAGATGGGCTTGACAAGAGCTGAGTTGAGAATGTCTTGAAGGGGAGGGTAGTCTAAAGAGACATGATCAAAGCTGTCTGTTATCACTGAAATAGGAGTGTTGCTATTGATGCTTGTTTATAGTTTGTTTTACACGTGTGCATGTTTTCATTTATAGACAGATGGATTTTAAGTAAAATAGTGACTTCTCAGTGTGCTCTCCTAAAGTGAAACAGTTTCCCCCCCCCCCAGTAAAGTTTAAAGTCTACAGTGCTCAATTCTACCAGACAAAATGTATCCTGTTTGTTTAATAAATAATCAGCTGGCTTTGATTTTTTGGGGGCTTAATTTAGTCCAAGTGCTTGGGGGCAGATAGATGGGAATGAACTGTTGGGGGAGGAGACTTTCAAGGAAAAACTCATGGAGTAGAAAATTTAAGTAGCAGAGGGCATATCTTCTGTCCAGGCTGTGGAGACAGCACTGTGGTGCATGCTCTTGCTCATAGCTTCAAAGAATGAAACAGTGATTTCCGAGAAAAGTATGTTACAGTTAACATAAGAAGTTAGGTAAACTTCTGTTGCTTTATTTAGCTCTGGCAATCCTGGATGGTTTTATTTGCAAAGCCCTTGCTTCCAGAGCCTGTGGTTGACTTCTGCCAGTCATCTGTTTTTTGTAGTTACCAAGGAAAAAAGCTTCAACCTGAAAACCCAGCAGAATGGGTATCTAAGAGCCTAGTTGCACAGATAGTGGTACAGGCAATAGTGTTTTGGCCACTTCTGTGCTTTCTTGGCCGGAGGTGAACTGGTTTTGCTCCAGAAGCCACATAGTTTGGTTAGCATGGTGCCAAGCTCAGATTCCTGTGTCTGGAGCAGGCTGGGAGAGCAGCTGTCCACTGTGGATGAGAGCAGTGCTCTCGGCCTTGGCACTCCAGGGATAAACTAATAGAACCATGTGTGTGTATATATATTTTTCTTTTCCTCTGTGCTATGTCCTCATTTTCAGTGGGTAAGTGGAGCAGGGGAATTACTATGTGTGGCTAGCACCAGATATTCTCTATATTATAAACAGGTACTTACTCTACTACACCTCCATTTTTCTCGCATATGTGGTGTCAACAGGTCTTCAGCAGCTTTAGTACAGGTATATGTGCCAAAAAAGGATCACTGGGTGACAACAAGCAAACACACGCCCTCCAGGGTCAAGTTGTTCTTGAAAACTTTGTATAGGCTCTATCACCGAGCATTGCAGGAAGGAAGAAGAGTGTTGGTTGCCAGAAGCTAACATCAGTCCTTCCATGATGACTTGCAGTCATGGAGACTAAAAGGAAAGGTGGTGCCATGAAAAACTGTGTGGCTTTGTGAGGAGTGGGACTGAAAGAGGCTGCTGTTGGAGGTCTGAGAAGCAAACCTTCCTGAAAGCTCAGGCGTCTGGCTTTGTTACCTGTCTTCCTAGCTTGATTCACTTTGCATGCACCAAGTTACACTGGTCATCACTTCCTGAACCAGCTGGGGAAAATGATGCAGGCAACTGCTGTCAGCCTCCGGAGCACCAGTGACCGAAGTGAAATGCCAGCATGTTGAGATAAAACTCCCTCTGAAGAGGAGAACTTACTCGCTGAAGTTTTTCCCCTTACACCCTTCCTTTTCGGCACAGCATTTCACTGCTTGGCAATGCCTTTGACACCACTAATGCACCAAGGCTCATAAGACTTTGAATTACAGTATGCATGCTAATAAGAATTTATTGGCTTTTTTCCCTTGAAATGAACAAAAACTCTCCCACTCAGTATCTTCAGTCTGGAGAAAAGCACACTGTTGCCCTTGTGCCTTCCTCTCGCCTTTCCCAGGCACTTTTTGGTGCTGCAGGGAGGAGTTGTAGATCTGCTGTGTAGTTTGTGATGCCTTGTTCCCCCTGCGGCCAGAAGCGTAACTGGTTCCTGTTTTCATGCTGACAGAGGTGGGTCTTCAGAAAACTGGGGAGGACATGCATGTGGGAGGGGAAAAAGTATATGGTCCTTAAGTTGAGACCACAACTCAGTCTTGGGTGTGTTTTGACTATTGCTTGAAGCCCTTAAGACGCATAATGGGGGGAAGAATTTACATTCTCTGCCAAAGCTTCCCACAAGTTACAATCCCTTTTAAAAAAGAGAGTTTATTGTAGGGCTAAACTGTGCTTTCAGACTCTGCAGCCTAGCAAAGCATTCCAGCTTTGCTTGTCCTATGGCCCAGCACAGCAGTGTCCCAGAAGCCTGCTGGAAGCTGGTGATAATGCCAGTTTTTGGGGGAGGTTCCTTGGCTGGGGAGCTCTTGAGTTAGCAGGGGCTGCTACCACCTCTCCTGCTCCACCAGTAAGTGGTCTCAGCTGGATCGCGTGTGCCACTGTCCTTGCCCTGGCTGCCACTTCCCAACTACCACTTCCCTCCCTGCTCCAGACCTAGCCCGTGTAATGGACACCTCTGTGTAATGTCTTCCTCCTCCCTCACCACTCCCCGTGGTGGGGAGCAATACTGCAAGCTGGGGGGCTACTTCAAAAGTAGCTTTACCTTCACATCAGTAGTTTCATCCAGCATTGTCAATGGCAAACTAGTGAATGTCACAGAAAGACCTGCCCCACAGAATAGCGTGGTGGGATGTGTTCATGAACCAGCACACTGGCGTCTGAGAAGCAGTTTGGTACAAGGGAAGCCTCTAAACAGTTGTTTGTTTTCTTGTTGTGTTATGGTTTTTTGTTTGTTTGCTTGCTTGCTTGTTTGTTTTGTGTTTTTTGTTTTGATGTTAATCCTTCATGTGGGGAAAGAAAGTTCCAAAGGTGAGCAGCAAGAGAGCAGAGAGATTAAGGAAACTTTTCTTTCTGTTTCTTCCCAAATTAAGCAGATGAGGGAGGAGAAAATAGGTCTGACACTGGTGTGGGCATAAAGGCACTGGAACATCAGTATGTTTTAATTTGGATCAGGAGGATGCTTCTGAAGTAAACCTCTCCCCTCTGCCCTGTGTGGTGGCTGGCATTGCAGAGTCCAGGTGTGCAAAGTTGAGTTGTTTCTACCTAAAACAAACCCAGAGGCTGCATTCCCAAAGCCCACCTGACTCACCTGATGTGCTGTGTGTTTGGTCTGTGGCAGGAGACCTTGTCTGAAGTAAAAGCCTTGTAAATCTTTAATCTGGATGGTGGGGGCCTCCTGTTTCATGGTCTTATAAATAGCTTCAAGTGGGCCAAACTACTTGTCATACAGAGCTAGCTCTAGTGTGGTGGTGAGGACAGATGGCCCAGATGAAAGGCTGGAAATGGTGAATTCCCCCCATATGCCGGTGGAGATGTCTGGTGGACTTTTACACTCCCCTCCAGTGGGTTTGTTTTTTTGATTTGGGTTTTCTTTTGTTTGTTTGTTTTGTTGGGTTTTGGTTTGGTTTGGTTGTATAGCTACCTTTCATACTGTCATTGAAAGTTGCCAGGAGCCCTTTTCTCATCATCTTGCTGCTCTCTTCCTGGGAGAGAATTGATTTTTGTCTCACTATAGAGAATTGCATTAAATTGTATCAAACTCCTATACATGGTAGTTTTCCTCGGGTGCTGTGTGCTTCCACAGAGTTATTTAGAAATGCAAGTATACCTTTCACCATAAGTGTATGCTTTGTTGCAGTCTTAAGAGTGTTTTGCCCAAATTTAAATGTGAAGTTAAGTCAAACATAAAGTGGGGGAAGAAGAGGCATGATTTTCTTTAGGACAAGGTGAGAAACGTTAGCATTACAAAGACTGGATCCACTAGAAGTGAAGTACAAGCTTTCCTTGTGGGCACTGCTTATGTTATGTCCGCAAGATGCAGGAGGAATTGGTGCTGTATGCGCTGTGTGTGCTACAATGTGCATGCAGCCAGTTTTTGAGTGATCAAATTTCTTACCTGTGTGAGAGCAGCTGGAGCAAGTAAGTCAGCTTCTCTGTCTCCTCAATCCTACCGATAGTTTATGTTCCAGAACAACAGGGTTTATATATAGATGCTAAAGATCCCATGGTGCAGTCTGCTGTGACTTTGCAGATGGATCTCCTTACCCTTTGCCCTCTATGTGCCTGGATGACTGTTTTCAAGCATGCTCGATCTAAAGAGCTGTGTTTTTCCAACCTTTTGAAGCCCAAGTCTGCCATTTCCGACATGTAAGAAATGACTGGCAGGTTGGAAAATGCAAGTACACTTGTGCAATGCTCTTGGATTATGACCTCACTGCTGCAGTTCCCAACACCATCTGTATAATTGCCTGCTTACTGTTAAAACTGAAAACTCAAAGCTGCAAGTCAGTTGTGGGGCTTTTTTAGGAGAAAGAAGAGCATATTGCTTCCTCCTCCCTCTCCCCTCCCTGCTCCCCCCATCCTCCATTTGAAATTGCCCTGTGTGGGAGCATTACTGACTGATGTGAATGGTCAATAAATAAAGCCTAATCTGAATTAAGGGCACTGCATCCCAAACGGCACACACCTCCCACAAGTTCATCATGCTGTATGTTTGGCTTTGGCCGTCTTGGGAAGCAATTCTGACCATTAACGAGCCATTAGTTGCCGTGTGTGTGGTTGGGTTGCACTCCTGACACAGGAGAGAATGATGTGTTAAAGGCCCACTACTCATCTTGCTTTGAAGCTCCAAGGCAGACGTGTGTCAGGGTTCCTTAAATCTTTGGGATTGTTGGAGACAGTGGTGCAGCTGCAAAGCTTAGTGACTAGGTCTTACTTGCAGCTTTCACTTTCAATCTTGCCTCTTCTTGGGGAGCTTGCTGGTTGCAGTGGTTGTTGGCCATACTCTGCTCTGTTCAGGTATGCCAGGTGTTTGCTGTGAAGTAGCTGAGTGTGAGAAAAGCCTCTGTCTTTGGTGGCTAGACTGGTTTTTTGTACTGATGATGACTTCATCTTTTGACTATGCAGTGTGTCTGAGACTAGGTCTGCTGGAGACACACCTGAGTAACTTCAGTTGTGGAGATTATTAAAGAAAAATGCTCCCCCTCTAGTTATAATAAAACTTCTGCCATCCATTTCCTGAGTCTTAGCATAAAGGTAGTCACTGAGTGAGCTATTATGTTATTTATTTATATTATTTTAAAATTTCTCCCTTGTTGTTTGACCAGCACTCATTGCTGAATCAAGTTCAATTCAGAAGACCTTGTTTTGCTGCCTTTGAGGGAAGGAAATAGTATGCTACGCTGTCCTCAAAATGGAAATATTCCCTGGATTGAAGCATAAAAACTTGATTTGCCTGAGTTTAGACTTCTTGTTGTCCAGACCAGTTTCTGTTCACCTCTTAAAATGTTCTCTGCTGGAGTTCACTTGTGTTGGAAGCTGCTGTTCACCTCCTTGATCTTTCTATGTCAGCCATCATAAAGCTTGAGGAATTCACACCAGACTCTTGACTGCTTAGTTTCTTCTACATAGTAAGCAGAAGAGACCTTAACAACATACTGTGAATCTTTGGGTTTAGGATTAATTCACTCTGAAATTGATGTTGCTTTGCATTACAACCTTGTGGCTACCTGCAGTAGGCTGTACCTAATTTATAGGGTATGCTTCTACCCTCACTTTGAAAGAAGCATTTCTTGTCTCTTGCCTCCATCTCAGGGCCTGTGAGATCTGGCATCAAAGATCATTTGTGTTCATTTATGGGGATAGAAAGGAAAGGTGTGGAGCTCATCCTGCTTAACAGCCTTTTTCTTTCTGCTCGTGAGCCAGATGCTTTTGCATGTGGCCTTGGGTGCAAAATCGTGTTTCAGCAGGTTAGATGGAAGGATTAGCAAGAGCCAGCTGTTGGCAGGAAGGCGTCTTACTGTCAGTGTCATGGTGTGAAATCGACTGGATGAGTCCAACTCCTGTGCCTTACCAGGGAACTCTTTAACCACGTTAATCACTGTGGGAAATCATAGATTCATAGAATGTTTTAGGCTGGAAGGGACCTCTAGAGGTCATCTGGTCCAACCTCCCTACATAAGTAGGGACAGCTCTACCTAGGGCAGGTTGCTCAGAGCCCCTCCATCAAGCATGACCTTGAATGACTCCAGGGATGGGGCTTCCATCACCTCTCTGGGCAGCCAGTTCCAGTGGTCTATCACCCTCAGATTAAAGGACTTTTTTCTAATATCGAGTCTAAATCTATCCTTTCCAACTTAAACCCATTGCTCCTTGTCCTGTCATTACAAACCCTTTTGAACAGACCTTCCCTCGTCTTCATGTAGGTCTCCATCAGGTACTGGAAGGTCACTATAAGGTCCCTTGGGAGCCTTCTCTTCTCCAGGCTGAACAGCCCCAACTCCCTCAGCCTGTCTTCATACAAGAGATGCTCCACTCCCCTGATCATTTTGGTGGCCCTCCTCTGGACATGCTCCAATATGTCTACATCCTTCATGTGCTGAGGCTCCAGAACTGGACGCAGTACTCCACTGGAATAAAGTATTTTAACTTTTTTTAAATTATTTTGTTGGTTGGTTGTTTTTTGTTTTTTTTTTTTTTTTGATGTGGGTTTTTCTTTCTCCCTAAACTGAGGCTAAAATCCTGGGGATCCTTGGTTTTGTTTTTAGTGACTGCTGTATGGAATAAATAAGAACCTTGCCTTCAAAACGCAGTGAGTTTCTGTCCTAGCACATCTTGACCGGGGCTGCCCAAAATTTCCTTGTTCAAACCCTGAAATAAAACATTGCAATCCTGCTGCATAAAAATCGAGCACCTTATGGACACCCAAGATTTTCAGGAATCTGAGATGTCCTTGGGGAGCTGCTTACAGTTAGAAAATTCATCTTCCTTGTTCGCTCACTTGGTATACACCAGTTTTCACTGCAAGTGTTGTGGGGTGGCTGCTGGAATGTATGAGGAGCTCTGCATTTCTCATGCCTGATAAAATTGTACAGCAGCATGTTGCGGAACTCTTGACCTTAGCTAGCAGGCAACATGACATGATCATTTGGTACTGGCAAGTTATCTCAAGAGATTAAAGGACTTTTAAGATGTTTTTTCAGATGCCATTTCAGGAGAGTAGGCAATGGTTATTTGTCCTGGTGTTTTTAGACTATAAATTTGGAAGCATGCTTTCCAGGGTAACTTGTTCTTAGTCTGTGTGTGCTGTGTAAGGCAAATATTTTTATATCCTCCATAGGAGTAAAATGAGCTCGAATAGGCTGATTACTGAGCTATGACTGTGGTGGAGGCAGTGACTAAGGTGGGAAAGCAATGGGTCATTAATGTGTAGGCCCTGTTTAGAAGAGCGTATTGTTTTTCAAAGTTCTTCCATTGTGCACATTGGGGTGTTTATCTTGGTTTGCAGTCATCAGTGATTTTCTCCTTAGATAAGTGACCAGTAGCTGAGCTGTCGGGCAAATGATTTCATGTCTGCACAGTTCGGGCTGGGCACCTAAAACAGAACCCAAACCACAAACCTAGGGCTGCATATTGTGTGGCTACTGCATTTCATAACTGCTGTAAAACAGTCACAGTGGGGCTTTTCCTTTCCAAAATATCAAGACAATAAGAACATTTCTTCTAAAGAAAGAACAAATGGAGGAGGAAGGCTCTAATTGCCCTTTAAAAACAAAATCCCTATCTTGCTGTGCTGCTTCTGGTCTAAAATTAAAATGTTAGATTAATCTTTTGAAGCAATGCAGAAATCTCCAAGTGGTTTTTCTCTCTCCACCCAGCACGTGCCTAGATTTCCTACTCACTTTAGGAGCAAACCTCACCTAGGGATGAGCTGAATTTTGTTGCTGCCAGGTGTCATGAGATGGATTGAAAATTGGGGAGGCAAGGGAAACAGCACACTGACCTCCCTTCTCCTCTTCCAAAACAAATAAGGGTTGGATTTTTATTAAAACCATGACTAAGTTTTGTTTCTTAAATGAAAACACACAGTTTATTGACTTTTTAAATCAGGTCTAGCCCTTCCAGTCATGTTCTGTTATTAAGTGTGCCCTTCTCTCATTCTCTCTGAAATCACTTGCAAGTGGAGTTTAATAAAGGGTATGTTTTTATAGTAAAGAGGGAGGAGATCAGGCTCTAGTTGCTCTGCTAATGAGACTCTTTGAGGAAATCTTCCCCAGTGTTCATCTCTGTTTCAATTACTTCTACGATGGCTCACCTTCCCTGTGCCTTGCCGGAAGGGCAGCTGCTTTGCCAGCAGGCAGGGGATGAGACGCTGAAGCTGTTCTGACGTTTGTGTTGCTGATTTTGGCAATACCATTCCTTCCGCCCCGGACGACCCTCTGCCTGCCTTCAGCAGCTGCCTCTGCTGAATGAGGAGAGCAGCTTTCCTCTGTCCTGCTATGTATGAGGAGGGGAGAATGCTGTGTTTATCTTATTCTGGCTTCACTGGAAATGCTTTTGCTATGTGATGGTGGGGTAGGAAAGTACAGGTTTTCATTCTTGAAATATACAAATTGAACGGTTTCCTATCTTTGCTGAAGGTCTTGGTTAAGTGCGTGCCTTTGAGAAGCTGTTCACTGGAACCTTGCTTACTTGTGGGTCTGACTTAGAGCAGCAGGTGTTAACCACTGTTTTCCCTCCAATGCTAATGCCACTTCAGTTTGCTGGTTTTGGCCTCTGTTTCTGCTTGCTAGCATTACACAGGTCTCTTCAGCACGTTGAGCCAAGCTACGACTTCCATAGATGCGTAGGTGGCCATGCACTGGGTTTCTTAAGCTGCTTTAATTTCTTCACAAGTATGTCTGCGCTGGCAAGGTGTAAGCTGACCTTTGTAGTGATCTCATGGGACCACAACTGTATGGGACTGCTGACTTCTTATCCCCTTGCTCCCATAAAGTAAGTGGCTTTCCCTTGAGTAGAAAGGCTGTGATTGCTGGAGTCCGGAGGAGGCCAGCAGCAGTTGTTGTGAAATGTCTTCTCCATACTACATGCTGCAGAAGAAACATTGGCTTCTGCTGATTTAAAACTCTGACTTTGTTTTTTCTTTCATGCCTGGAGTCTAAGCAGGCCATCCTTCCTGGAGATCCACAGGAAAGGGAGTGGCTGGAGGTATCTTGCTACCGTATGAAAACCTGTCAGTTGTGTGAGCTCTACTTTTTCAGCAGGTGGTGTTTATACAATGGAGAGCTCTACCTGGGGTGTGGGAGGGCAGACTGGGTGAGGGGTGGTAATGCTGATCTGACAGGCTTGAAAATGCTCAAGCAATTTTGTTGGAGTGTTTCATGATCAAGTCTGGTGTGCCAGGGAATATCCGGGGAGCTGAGGGGAGAGAAACGAGTGCCAAAGACTGGATTTTTCTCTTCCCACCCCCTTCCCTTTTTCTTGGGCAACATAAGCAAATGCAATAAACAAAGGACTTGATTATCTTCTGTTAAGTCCCATGAAAGTGAAGTTTTAAATATAGCCAGAAAACAATGTTTTCACAATGTTTCTGGTAGAAATTGGAGATCTGTACTTTTTTTTTTTACTTGCCATTGCCCTCCACTCACATTTTCAAGCCCCATCTTGTCAAAACAAACATGCCCATTCTTTTACTGTTCCTGTAAACTCCTGACTTCATAGGTGAAATAATGGAACAGCAGCTCTGAAATACATCTTCTTGCTGTCCAGGCCCTTGCAGGCAGATGCCTTGATGTAATACAGAGACTGAAAGATAGAAACTGGGTGCTTGTTAGGTGGCAAAGACCTGGCTGTATCAGTCCAAAGGTGACTGCTCCTGGTAAAGGGGAGTTGTACGGATGTCAATATGGGAAGCACTGATGGGTGAGGCTGTGAAAGTCGAAGGAGGTGAAGAAGCTGAAGGTGTGTTTTGCAATGAGAATAAGTGCCTGTGAACTGACTAGAAACACCCATGCTGAGCTCACATGGTCTCTTTAATCAATGGAGAATCAGTGCTTTCAGTGAGCCTCCAGGGATGCAAAATGGAAAGAGGCATCTAACAGACTTCAGGAGACCACCCTATGATGCTGGGTGTGGTAGCAGAGGATTGGACACACATACTCAGTGAAATTCCTTCCAAACCTGAAAGGTTACAAACACCTTACTCTGTCTTCCTTGTGCTGCTGCTTCTGAGTTGAGGAGGAGGAGCTGTATGAGACTTGTGCTGCTACAGTGTGTGCTTGTGCTTGTTTGGACAGTTGTTAAATTACATATGCAAACACAAATCAACTATAGCAAGCACTAAATCAGTTGAGCATCTTATCTACTTTTTTCAGTTCCTGAAGCACACGCAGCTGGAACACCTCTCCTATGAAGACAGGCTGAGAGAGTTGGGGTGGTTCAGCATGGAGAAGAGAAGGCTCCAGGCACACCTTATAGCAACCTTCCAGTACCTAAAGGGGGTCTACAGGAAAGTTGGACAGGGGCTTTTTACAAGAGCATGTAGTGATAGGAAAGGAAGCAATGGCTTTAAACTGAAAGAGGGTAGACTTATATTAGATGTATGGAAGAAATTTTTCACTGTGAGGGTGGTGTGACCCTGGAACAGGTTGCCCAGAGAGGTGGTGGATGCCCCATCCCTGGAAGTGTTCAAGGCCAGGTTGGATAGGGCTTTGAGGAGCCAGGTCTAGTGGGACGTGTCTCTGCCCATGGCAGGAGTGTTGTACTAGATTATCTTTAAGGTCCCTTCCAACCCAAACCACTCTATGATTCTATAAATAGTGATGTACTGCTATAGCTACATCTTTACAGACATGCTCTCCTTTGCCATAGTGTTGGAATTAAATAAGGCACATGGAAATCCCTGGTCTACTGAGGGTAGAGCAGTTTACCAGAAATAGGAGTTGGAGTGTGTACTCAGAATAACATGGCTGGGCTTGGGCAGACACTCACTGCAGGAGGTGGGTCCGTCCAGTGTTGCTGACTCAGGAAAGGCTTGTTGGGAATCTTAAATCATGACTGTATTTATCATGTCATAAAGCTTTATAAATTGAGTGACTTAGCGAGTGCTTTTTCAGCCCCTGGCTACAAGGACAGTGGGAGAAGAGTGAAATGGCTGGCTGATGCTAATCAACCAGCTGTTAATGAAATATATACTCAGTTCTTCAAATTATGCAGAAGAATTTTTAAGTGGGTTGAATCCAGTATCCAGACTTGAATGGGCATGTTCTGAGGCTAAGTGTTGGGTACAGTTGTACTGGAATACCTTATAGCAAAGGTAGGGAGGAAGATCTTCTGTCTTAATTACCTAAACAAGCTTAGGCTGGAATATGTTTTCACAAGGCGGTGTCATTTTTTTTGCAGGATTAAGTCTGCAGTGGTAACTGCTTCACTTTTTTCCCTGGGAAGTTAAGTTGACCATCTTTTGGGGATTGCTAGAGTTGTGGACAAAGTGGATTCAAGCACACCTATTTAAACTAATGGTGGTAGTTCAGCTTCTAATTCTTGTTCTCCTGTTCACAGGATGGAATTATTCTCTTGTGACTGAGTGGCAGGACTTTTAAGTCAACTGAAGACTCAGTGCATCCTCCCTTCAGCAGCTGCTTGTTTCATAGGTTGCAGCTTAGCGGTCACCAGTCCTGAAGAAGAAAGGATGTTCTGGGAGAGTCTGATGCAAGTGGGAATATGAAGGGAGTCAGTGATGTAGCCCTGGGTATTCAAAAGAAAGGGAGATGAGAAGCATTCCAGGCAGTGGGATGGTATATAGGCATATTGTATGGCTTGGATTTTGCCAAATAATGGTGTTCATATCTCTACCTGTGCTGTCCCCTCTGCCTGTATCTGCTCTCCTCTTTCTGTCTGTTGAGAGCCTCTTAGAGTTATTCTTTGATTCCTGTCTTTTAAATCACTTTCTTCAGGAGTTAAGTGCACACACACAAGTGATTGATAAGCCCTTAGTTGCAGAACTGCTTTTACTTCCACTGCTCCCAAGCAACTGCGGTGTGGTTTTGGGCCAGCCCTGTTCTTGTTCAGACATCTCTTAACATGTCTGTCAGGTGTGCTTTTTTCCTCTCCCTCCCTCCTGTTTTTCGTGATAGCTGCGTGAGATCATCTTTTGCCATCACCCTTATCCCTCCTCCCAACACTTAACAGTACTGTGTGGACTTGGAGATATTTTTTCTGTGGTCTCATCTTTACAGGGAATTCTCCACTGGGTCCAGGGCAGCTTTTGGCCCAACCCCCTGTCTCTGCTGCCTTTAGTACTGGTTTTATGCCCTGCTGTAGGAGTAGAGCAGAACAACTCAGTGACTGAAGTGGCTGAGAGGAGAAGCATGGGGAATAGGTGGAAATGGCTTTAGGGTAGGATCCAAGTTTATTCTGCATACTGTGTTGCTGGGTTGGAGATGCCATGTCTCTCCCTGGGCAGCGCCAAAGTGGCATGGTGTCCTTTCTGCCCACTTCTCAGTTATGCTTAGTCTTCAAAGAATCATCACCCTGACATGATGCGATAGGTCTATCCCCACAGGCTAAAAAGCTCACAAAAGTGCTGGCTGTTGAACACCTGTACAGACTCTGGGCAGATCTTCATTGCGGGGACTACTGCCAGCTGATGCTGGGGATTCTTCAGAGTGTACATCTTGGCACTTGCTTCTGCAAAGGGTAAAAAGGATAAAATACTGCGTGGTTGCAAGGGGTGGTTGGCATCAAATTCTGAACTGTTGAGGTGGGTGCCGCCTTTGAAGGCTTCCAGATCAGCCAGAAGCAGCAGCGTTGTGGTGCTTTGTTACTTTGTTGAAAGGTGAGAAGAAAGTTGCCTTGAGCAGGAAGCATTTTGGGCTATCCTTGTTACCTCAAGCATTCCACCTTCATGGAGTGGGGAAGCCTGAAATAACTGATGCATGGAAGTAATTATTTCTGCTGTTTAAGAACCTGATGACTCCTGAGAGGCAGAAGGGCTTATAAGTCCAATGAACTTCATGATGTTGTGGAGTTCCACCACATAGGTTAATGGGCCCAAACTGGCCCTAACAAGTAGGATTTCATGACGAATCCAAGTGTTGTAATTGCCTTGATGCATGCTGAGAGACAAAGCAGAGAGAGGATCACAAAAGGCTAGGCCCAGACCTTGAGCACTTGACCAAAAACAAAAGCCAGGATTCACTGTTTGATAGAAGATAGTACTTTTTTTTTCTGCAATTTGACAGCACATCATACTGATGTTTAATCCATGAAGCTCGTGAAGCAGATCCAGCTGCAGCTCTGGTGACAGAGTTTCAGGGATAGCAAAAGATGGTACATGACAGTTGATGATGTGGCCCTGTAAATCTAGTCACAACAGATGGATGCTTTACAAACTAGAGGTCTTAATGTTTTGCTTGAATATAAAAAATAAAGCTTTCTCTTTCTAGGGTGGAAAATAATTTGTTTTGGTGTCAGGTTGGAATAGCGTTTTCTGCCTGAATACTGTTTCCAGTGGAAAGAGAGAAGGTTATAAATAAATTAGCAATTTGTGTATAAATGGTGTATATTGTGAACTTTTTCATCTACTTTCTGAAATCTGCATTAAGGAAAGTATATCTCAGAGTGAAGTGAGATGACTGAGAAAACTTGCTTAGGTTCATTTACAGAGGTCCTTTCCGTCTTTAGCAATGGTTTCAGTTCCTTCCTCTCCCTCTCCCAAATAATGAATTTCAGCTTTTCCTCAGTGCTAGCCACAGTTGTCTTTCTACCTCATGATTCGAAGCCTGACCCTTTTGTTTTCTTATCTTCTTCCTCTATGGCCAGCCTTCTAGGATGATACAGGCCTTGAGTCTTCTAAATACTCTGTGCTTCATTTTGATAGTCATTGGTCCTTGTAAGTAGTCATCAGCTCAGCACTAACCCCTGTGCCTGCCCCTCCCTGCCGTTTTTTTTCCTGTCCTTCCTCTTTTCCTGATCATTTTGATTCTTTATCTTTTTCCCCTTTGAACTGCTTTAAAAAACTCAGTGTCCATGACAGCCTTTGGTTCTTGGTGTACACTGGACTACTGCCTTGTGCGCCTCTGCTGTGAAATCCAGTTTCTGTGAGTGGATATCTGTAAGTTTGACAATCTGAAGAACGAGCTGTTCTTACTTCTGTTTTTCTGGAAGACTTTTACTTAAGTAGCCACTGTTTTAGTGAGGTCATCAGATGCTCAGATGCTTTCTGCTGCCTCCACAGTAGCACTTAACACTACTTTCTTCTGCTGGCACATCACCGTGGGGGCTCTGCTGGCTTCTGTTGGTGACGCTGGCCAGAACTTAAGTGTTGCTTTAAGCTCCTGTCAGAACTTCTTAGAACAAACAACCCTGGTTTTCATCTGCTCTTAGTCCAGACCTCATTTGATGTCAGATGCAAACCTTTCCTTTCTTTAGATGACGTCACTTCAAGATTTGACTAGATTGTCAAAGTGAGCTGTGGCACTGTCCCCTCTCCAGATCGCTTTGCACATACTAAAGTAACTTGCTGTCAGTTCTCTGCAGGTTGGTCTGGGAAGGTCTCCCACTTTAGATCAGAATCTGGGTTATAGTTCTGTATTTGGGTACTTGGGTGTTACCTCCACGAGCGGTAAATCTAGAGGCTGGCTTCCCTTTCATGCTAGAAGGCTGTAAGCAGCTGTGCAGACCAGCAGTAATCTTTTTGGAGCAGGTTGCTGGCCAGTAACAGCGGGAGCAGTGCATGTCATGCACGTGGCAGCCCTACTGTAAGGGTCTTTCCTATGCAGATAAATTCACACCAAGTTTCCCACACCTCTGATGTTGGCCACATGGCCTCACTTCAAGGAGCACTTTGCAGAGCTTTTCATTATCTGTGCCCTAGCCTGTGTGTGTACACATGGATGTTTCTTTTCCCAGGAGGAGCTTGATGAGGGCAAAGGTTCTGCACTGTCCTTTTCATTGGTTACTCCTCGAGGACCAGCAGAGAAGTTTCAAAGATGTATTCTGAAGCCAGGACAGATGGACAGCCAATTACTAGCTCACTATCATCAGGAGTTTTGTTAGTGATCCTTCAAGTGTTTCTCTTTAAGTCCTTTATCTCCAAAGCAGAAGTCATGACTTCATTTCCTGCCTGCTTCCCTCAGTAGTTCCTTTA
The DNA here is from genome assembly GCA_027560015.1 of Chloroceryle amazona. Lineage (NCBI taxonomy): Eukaryota > Metazoa > Chordata > Aves > Coraciiformes > Cerylidae > Chloroceryle > Chloroceryle amazona. The sequence goes on from JANHFX010008117.1 coordinate 45,628, forward strand.
GAGGAGGTGTCTGTATAATCAGATGATAACATCCATGGGGTTGCTGATTGCTGTAAAAGCATACAGAAAGAGTTGATACAGAGCTGTCATACGTATTGGACTTTTAACAGGCCTCTCTTGACTCGAAAAGAATCCCTTCCAAAGCGGTCTGCAAAATCAGACTCTGAGCAGGCTGGGCTCAGGCCTTTGAGCTAAGGCAACATAGGAAATATTTACTTCTAAGGACCAGTGGTTTCAGCCTGCACTATAACTTATTGGTCCTGAATTGGTAGCTTTCTGCTGTAAACTTGCACATAAACTGCATGAAATCATCCTAGACTCTTGGAATATTTATGTGATTTTTAATTTATTTTTTTTTTTGTCATCCCAGGAACTTCTTTGGAAGGGAGCGGGGGATTTTATGGGAGTGATTTTGAGAACGCTGAGATTGACTAGGCCTGGAAACTTCTTGTTTATCTAGGAAAACTGAAAAGAAGAACCAGATAATACATTTAATATCCCACAGTCAAGAAAAGGTTATGGTGAAAATAATTGTTAGTATAAGTCTGTGGAACTGCTGGCAGCAGTACTTCTATTTCATTAACCTCATGAATCCCAAACCTCTAAACTCCCACAGGGGCAAGATAAAGCCATAGTCAGTGACCTGTAGGAACTGGCAGTGACTTCCAACGCTCAGAGGCTGTTGAGGAAGTGCTTTTACTTGGCCACAAAACCCACTATCCTAACTGCAGAAAGATACCATAGTGGCTTTGGCTTGCTGTAGCAATCCTGAGATCAAGCTAGGGTCATTCCATGACGTGGCCTTATGTCAGCTTGAGAAGATAGTCAAAACTGATTGAGTTAACCACAAAAGCTTGATGGAAGAATGAACAAGAAGTCTGTGCATTTGCAAGCTTAGGTACAGTAGGTGTGTGAAGTTTTCAGCCCAAGACCCAAACCTGTAGCGTGAGGCATGGAGATGCATACTGGAATTGCTTATGGATAGAAGCTGTCCTTCCAGCAAAGCTGCCATCAGGCTGGACACAGGCCTCATAAATTACATGTCTGTTTTCAGCTCTTCTTGGGAACACAGCAGTATTATAGTTCTTTCCTGCTGCCTCTCACATGTACTGCTTTTTCTACCCTTGGTGGTAGAAATGGGGCAAAGCTTTCACACTGAAAGTCTCATTGTGTCCAAAGTCACGTGTAAAGCTGAGGTGGGCCTGCTTTTCTCTTTGCTTGCCTCTTCACAAGCAGAATCACCAGTAAAGTTCAGTTGAGGCAAAGCTGCTTTTTGAATTAAATCCAGATTGTCTTTAGGCCTGTTCTACCTAGACTTGAAAGCTATAAAATGTTTGATACAGGGTGGCTGTCTTCCAGACAGCAGTAGGCCAAAGCAAATTAGAAGATGTGATTGAAAACTGTGGAAAGCATGTTTGTATGTATGTATGAACATGAAAATATGTATTTCATATCTGTATATGTGAATAATATAGCGCTTTTTTACATAAAAAAAAAGATTGTTTACAAACCATTGCTTTGCAAGCATTCTCTCTTCCACAAGCTTGAACGATCTCTGTATTGTGTTTAGAAGCTGTCATTAGAGCTTGAATGATGTCTGTATTGTGTTTAGGATTTGGAGACTCATTGTACCAAAACTGTCAATGTGGTCCTTGCCCTGAAGACATCTATCAGGAGCGAGTAGACAGAAAGGGCTGCTTCGGGAGCAGAGTGAATTGGGCCAATAGGTTGCAAATTACTTGCTTCTCTAGGTAGTTCACCTACTAATAGCCCTGATTTTTACTGGTGTGGGGTTTTGTTTGGTGTGGTGGTTTTTTTTTATTTGGTTGTTTGCTTTCCCCTCAATCATTCTGTGTTGTGTGGATCCAGCTGCTGGAGTGCTGCTTGTACTAATGCAATCCAGTTATCAAAGGGAGTTTGCTTATCAACCTGGAGCACCCTGGACAACCTGGTCACTTGTCAGGATGAAAGAGGAGAGGGTGGAGTTTAGGCAACAAAGATCAGGTATTTCCATGGGAAGCTGGCAGAGTTGGAGGGTTCAGACTGGGCCTGTTGGGTGAGTTTGGGGAAGGCGTGATACCAGTATGGATCAGGCATCTGTGAATAATGAGAATTGGAATCTGCTGTGTGTGTATTGCAGCTCTGTAACCAGCCAGTTACTGTTCTGAGGGTCTCGCTGCCATTGCGCGAGAGGTGTGGTGACAGTCTGAGCAGGTGCATTCTCTCCCAACACACTTTTATTTGGGGGTGGGAGTGCACATGAGAAGACCCGTAGTCTGTCTACTTCCCCTTTCTCCATTCTGCAGTGACTAATTGGCTGAGAGTAGGACAGAGCTGTGCTCATCCCTGGCTGGAGCATGTGGAAGCCACTCATGCATGCTGTGGGATGTGAGGTATGTTCTCCTCACAGCAGCAATCCCAGCATTGCCAGCATTATTTGACTCTTGCACTTGGAAACTGTAGGACTCTCTGCCTACACTTCTATATGGTCTGGTTTGAGTTGCAAGTCTGAAGGTACCTCTTAGTGTGCCAACATAAAGCTAACAGCTCATGATTTAACTGGAAGGACAGGGGACCTGTAATGGTAATGTAGCATGTCTAAAATGCAGAACATCACTAAGTCAAGCCTGTCCTAAAATGACAGCTCATAGCTTTTGTAAGCTGTAGTCTCTGCATTGCTGGCAGCTCAGTATCAGAATCTATGTAGCAGTTTCAGCCCTGACAGTGACATTTGGGAATGCAACAGCGTGACATTTCATACACCTTTCTGCACAAGTGTCCTTCAAGACAACAGGACCATGTCTCTCCTCTGGTATCACTTCCTACCCTGAACAAGCACTGAGCAATGTTTTCCTGCGTGTTCCATTCCTCTCATGTTAGTCGCTGCTCACCTTCTGCAATGACTCTTCATTGACAAACCTTAAGTTTGTCTTTTAGATAAACATGTGTTAATGACACAAAAATTGGTGTGGTGTTTCAGGTATCAGCTTTTAATTGGAAGTCCCCTCCCAAGAAAGTCTTGAAGTTTAACAGTAAACAGGAATTCCTTCACTTTCTGCAGCCCACTTGACAGCATGACTTCCTCTGATGGAATTGTTTGAAGGATGCAATCTGGCATTTTTTACATTAGAGGTGCTGGCAGGTTATAACAGTCTGTAAATTTTAGAGCTAGAGTCTCTTGGCTGCATTGCTGGCCGAGTGACAGTGGATGGAACAGAGCAACAGCTTTGCTCCACTAGACATGTGAAGAGGGAAAAGCAAAAATATTGGAGAAGGGAAGAAGTTTGTTGCAGTCATTCTTTTTCTGTTTTAAACTGGTCTTCTCTGCTAGAGAAACTGAGAGAAATTATTGATATTGATCTTGTGTAAATTCATAGAAAGAAAAACCAACAAAAAACAAACAAACAAACAAACAAAAAAAAAAAAAAACAAAACCAAACAAACAAAAAGCCAAACAACAAAAAAATACAAACCTTCTACTCCCTCATTCTGAATCATTGCACTCCACATTGCAAGAAGTCTGAACTTTCTTGCCTTACTTTTCCCCTGGACTGCAAGATTCTGTACCGAAGTTGAATTTGGGAGTGTTTTTTTAGGTGGTGGTGGCAGCTGCTGCTGCTGCTGAGCTGGTGAAAACTGGCAGTAGACAACAGAGCTGGCAAAGCCCTTTGCGAGTGAAATTGCAGCTCAGAATTTCAGCCTGTTTCAGTGGCAGCTTAGTCATCTAAAGAGAACTTGCTGTGCAGACATTCTGCTTGCACCAAGTTCTCAAACTTTACAAGTGACTCCTATTCTAAATGCTTTAGCAAGATAACTTACATCCATTTACCTCCATTGTAACAAGTGATTTCTTGAAATGGGTAGAGCAAGAACACTGTTGTACAAGGGCAGTCTTTTTTTGAAGGGTCTGCAAGTAATTGTGGCTGGTGATGTGTGTGCTGACTGCTGTAATATCTGCATGAGCAATAATGCAATCTGGAATAACTGCAAATGCCAGTTAGGGACACTTTCTGCGTGCTGCCCCATGCACTGATACCTCAAAAATGGAAATTTTACAGAAAAATTGAGGAAGCAGTTTTCTCGTGAGAATATATGTGAACACCATCCTTGCAATGGTGCCTTGTTTGTGAAGACAGAGTCTCTGTCTCCTTAGAAAACAAGGATGTTACAAGTGCACTACCAAGTGGGCAGCAGAGACCTAGTATTTTATTAGAAGAAAATGAGGCTCTTGCAAGGCTTTTATTTTGTGGTTTTGGGGGTTTTGTCACCTTTGTTTCTACCTGTTAACCACTGGCAGCTGATGAGGCATAAACTGTACGCTGTGAAGGAGATAAAGCCTGAGGATTGAAGCATCTCAGTCAAGCTGTTGCACCTTATTTGAATGCTTACATATGGCATCTATAAATTCCAGAGAAGAAGAGGGAAGAGTTAGTGCTTGTGGTTACGTTATACCCTTTGAGGCCTTAAGGAAGGCATCCTAGAGACTTGCATTAACGCACACAAATGAAAAGGCTAGAAAGGATGTTTGTGTAGTCTGTTGTTAAATAGTTTTAAAGCTTCTTAGGATGGGGAGAAGGTGACAAGTTACGTCTCCTACTTTCTGAATCAATGTACTAGTAGAGATTTTTGCAAATCACTTTGAAAACATGCAGTTGTCGCATTTGATCCTTGCTCACGCAAGTGTCCAGCTTTTACCATTTGTAAATAATTTCTGGTGATAGAGACAGTTGGCATGCTCTGGAAGGGGTAGATCCACCAAGGCTAAGTAGCTTAAGCACTTTGCTCAATTAATACACTTTCTTTCAAGTGACTGCTTGATGGTATTCTTACGGCTTCTGAGCCAGCCTTTGGTCTGACATTTGTCCTCACTCTACCATCCTATAAGCCTGGCTCTGTGCTGGTCCCCTCACTGTCTGCTTCAAAGGTGAAGTCAATGCATCTCCATTAGCCCTTCTTGAAAGTAAACTTTAGCTCAAAATACAAGCCACATCAAGAGTTTATTTGGAGTGAAGTAAGGAAGAGATCCATGAGTGCACTGCTGTGCACTGTTAGCACCTCTTGGCAAAGGTGTGCACTGCTAGAGGTTATGTAGTAAACTGATGTGTTGAGCGCTTTTAATTTCTCTGTTTATTCTTAGCTTTAGATAGTGAATAGTTGCTATCTTGTACAGTATTAAGCATCTCATTTGACACATAGGCAGTCCTCTTAATAATTCCATCTCTCATTTATTGATACCTCCCTGAAAACTTAGCTTGACCAGTAGAGAATGGGTTTGGATGTTTTTTTCCTTTGGGTTTTTTTTTTTTTTGTCCCCTCCCTCCCCTTCTAACTACCTTGCTCACACCTTGTAAATTCTTGACATCAGTCAGCTTTAGCTTCAGAAAGCTAAATCTTCCTCAGGCTATCCAAGTGGCTTGGGCTGGCAAATCTCCACCCTGTTCCTGTCTATACTCAGCTGCTCTGGTTACTGTCCCCATGGGTACCCTGTGCCACCACGCCTGGCTCCTGTTTGTGAAGGCTTCCTTCAGCTGGTTCTTACCCACATTTCTTCTGCTGCCCAGAGAGGGTGAGGTGACAGGAGCTCTAACCCCACACTGAATACATCTTCAGTGTCCAAACCTCCTGCTCTGCTAAAGACCATGCGCAGGTCTGGCAACTGCAGTACAGGTATTCAAAACAACTCACCGCTTGGTGTGATCCTATTTCTAGTATTTTTCTTCAACAATTGGGATAACTCTTAAAAATCTCTAATTTTCAGGTATATTAAGTTGGAAATTACTTCTGAATTGAAAGTTTTATGACCTGTGAATTGGAGATTCACTGCTGGCCATATTTAAGTACTGGGACACCAACCTGTTTAAACTTGGTAAACATAGCTACTGCCTCACCAATTGGTGACATTATTTACTTCTGCGTATTCCCTCTTGGCTTTCAAATCCCTGCCAAGGTATATAGACTGACTCACTGCTTGTAGCACTTCCAAGATGGAAATTCTTAAGTCTGGGCTTGGAGGTGACAATAGTAATATTTTTTTTTTACTAGTTAGGTTAGGGATTGGGGTGAGCCCAAAGGTGACACATCCATATCCAGTGACTAGCTGGCTAGCAACTGCCGTGTGTTTATGGTTTGTTGGTTTTTTTTTTGTTTTGTTTTGGTTTTTTGTGGTGCTGTCTCTCTGCTTGGGAAGTTTGCTCAGTCAGTCCTGTAGTTTTAGGGAGGTTTTTATGTTGCCCTTCTGCAGAAAGCTCCCATTGTGAAGGAGCCCAGGCTGACTCTGCATAACATGATGAGTCTCCTACACATCATCCTCCCACAGCCCATCAAACTGACAGTGCAGCGCTGGCTCTGCGTGTAGCAGCGGTGAGAGTGCTGGGAGCTATTGACCAATGTGATTATAAAGCTAGGAATCTCCTCCTCGATTCCTGTGGGCTGTGTAACACAAGAGCAAAACTTTTTAATTAACACAACAATCCGAAGAGAGTGAAAGAGCAGAGCTCAGCTAAAACAGCTTCCCCAGCTGTTGGGGCAAGCAGGTGATACGAAATCTGGCATGTTAACTTTACACTGGCCTTTGTCTAATCTGACATAAAACCAAACAGGACGGTGGTGCTGTCCAGGGAGAAATGTGTTACAAGTGAGATTCCCCCTTCCATTGCTTGGCTTTTTTGGTATCTCTGAAGCCTAGCGGTCCTGAATGATTCACCCCTCTTTCAGAATATTTCATGTACACTTAGGATCAGGATTTTCCAGATTCCTTTATTTTTCATGCAAGCAGATGGTTCACAACCACAACATTTTTATGTTTCTCCATTTTATTTCTTAAACTTTCAGTACTGTATCTGTGTATTAAAAGGTGGAGACTACAGGTTCGAGGTAATTCCTTTCGACTAACCTATCACTTGACTTGTGGCCAAAGACCTCACTTGTGTGAAATGAACTGTTACAGACAAAGGCAAGACAAGCTATCTTGTGCGGAGTTAACATGGTGGTCTGGATGTTAAATTGGAAGGAAAGACAGAAGGAAAAACTGAAACTGAGCAGAAAAATACAGTCTGTATGAATAAAGGGAAAAGCCCAGGAAAAATATTCCTACCTCTCTGATTGAATTTTTTTTCCCTCACTGCAGCTCCAGATTAACATGGTGTTAGCTGCTAAGCCAAGGGCAGGTGTCCTTAACTTTAAAACCTGTTTAACCTGTCTCCTTGATTCTCTCTGTCCCTCAGCATGGGAGGAAGCACTCAGATCTTTTCAGTTCCTGCAGGAGGTGCCCTGTGATGATGCTGTGCCTCCCAGTGCTGTTCTGCACTTCCATTCTTGGTCACCTTTCAATGTGTCCGTTGGGATTAACATAAGCACAAAGCAAACTTTTTAACCCTGAGAATGAATTGCTGTTTCTTATTATTGATCTCTACACTGAGGGTGCAAAACTTTGTGGAGTTGGTAGGCGTTAAGCTGTTTCATTAGCTTGTGTGTTAATGAGTACATGCTAAAATACAGTACAACTTAGTGCTGAGTCTTTGTATCCACCCTAAGAGCATCTTAGCAAGAAGACACATTGATTGCATCAACTTGTGGGATAGGGTTTTTGTTTTGTTTAACTATTTATCTTTACTTTTCATGCCCTTGGAACAGCTTTTTTCTGAAGATACAATGCATCATCAAGTAAAAATTCTTGTCTTGGTCACCATTTGGCTCCTGTTCTGGGAATTTAGTATGGATATAGTAATACTGCCTGATCTTATTATTAAAGATCGTGCCAATTACTGATGCTGTCTAGCAATTTTAAGAGAGTGAGGTGAGGAAAGACATGGAAAAGGAACACTGCGCTTTTGTCTAAGTTGGGGGGTGGGGGGGAGTTGTTATTCATTCTTGCTTCATATGGGGGGGTGAACTAATTGCTCACAGTGTTACCCAAGAGGAACTGAAGGTGGAGGATGGTCTCATAACTAGTGGTGAGATGAGGTTACTGGTACCAGTTCACTGTCTGACCTAGGATGCAGCTTGTATCAAAGCTTGTCTGAGTCAGCTTAGCAAGCACTTGCCTTTTGTACTGTGAGGATGCTTCTTGTGAAAGCCCTCTTGAAAATAAGCTATGCAGTGAAATGAAAAGAAGTCTTAATGTACTGCATCTGTTCTTTCCTGCCTTTGAACCACGTGAATCCCTCCTCCTTCCTTTAACACTGCTGGGCTTTGCGTAACGTCTGATGTATTCTCCAGGTTTTTAGCTTAACCATTCTAATGAGAGCTTAGTCCCTTATGAACAGTAAATTTTTATTTTTAGCACTTTGGGATCCACAGATGAAAAGTGCTTTATGTAACTATGCCTCTTGTGTGGGTTGCTTTTCTTTAAGGTGACTTTTCTGGAACTTACAATGGTAGTAAATCAGTCAGTGCACAATAAGGAGTTGCATGGTGATGGTCTGGCCATAGGAAAATTTTTCCAGGCATAAGAAAAGCCCTGTCCCAGCATAGTCCATTCACTTAGAGTAGGGATGGCTGTGAATACTGTGTGATTTTGGGTCTGTGTCTACCCCTGCCCCCCAACATTATCACTTAACAAGCAAATGTGGTGATGACTCAGTGTGAGCTCCTATGTAAAAGCAACACTGAGATCATGGAGGGAATTCACTGTGGCAGCAATACTGGACATAACCGTACCAGACGATGACACTAGGAACCTCTGCTCTGTTGGTAGTGGCAGAAGAGTGCTATTAGCAGAGATAAGGGATGAACTTGAGTGGTGTCTGCGTTTAACACCTCTGGAGCAGCCACGCCAGTCCAACCATGAGCAGCAGTGCCATCAGGGACTTGTTGCTACTACTGGCAGAGTTGTGCTTTCATTCACAAAAAGCCTTTTTTGGGTAGAAGCTGGTGGTCTGTACTGCAGTGTTTGGTATAACTTTGCTGGTGAAATACAGGGTGTAACTTGTGCTCCCCAGGAGGCATATCGATGCTTACAGCTGCCAACACTGATGTTCATTAAAGCAACAAAATTCTTACATGAGCCCTGAGTTGGATTTAGTAAATAAAGTTTTCTTATGTTTGAGCCAGTAAATGTCAGCCTTGCTTGCTGTGTGTCATGTTTTGTTCTGATATCGTGGAACCTGATCTAATTCTTTAATTTCTGAATAATCACTTCCTGCCTGCCACTCCCTTGTTTGTGTCATGTGCTCACAGGAAGAAACACTTTTTAAAAGCAAAAAGTACACCAGCCACTAGCTTACCACACTCACGTAATCATGGGGTGTCTCAAAAATTGTTTGAAGAAAGAAGCCAGGGGTTTTTTTTAAGTTGTGTAAACATTGATGGTGTATTTTGGGTTGGAAGTTTTGTTTTGTCTTGTTTTGTTTTGCTTGTTTGTTCGATCTTGCAGATCAATGCTTGATATTCTAAGAGAAGCTTCACAGTCCAGTTACAGGTCATCAGAGGGCTGAACCCCTCAAGTATGCAGGTTCTGTTGCGGTCTGCTGACCTCTTGGAGAGTCTCCTCAGGTGCAAAGTTTGCCCAGGCTGCAGCCTTTAATTTGTGTAGACATTTGGGCATGGAGCCCTTGCCAGTGATGGAGAAAGGAACACAGCATTATAAATATAATACTGGAGAAGTCGCTTTGCTGTTCACTGTAGACAGATGATCCTTCTGTGAGAATCACCATGACCCTTTAAGCTGCTGAAATTGGGAGTTCTTCCCAGCCACTCTCTGTAGGGTTGATCATCTTTGCACTGCCTGGCATGTGGCCGGGCCTCTGCAGGAGCAATTGAGCTCTCAAGAAAAGTAGCATTTGCTTGAGCCCTTGTGTTTAATCAGGAAAAACCTTACTTTGCGCTCTGCAGGCATCGTTTACTACCTGTCATCAGGAAAGAGGCCTTCCTGGCTTGCTTTGTCTTTATCTAGAAGCCACAGTGATTTCCATTTGTGAGGTGAGCAGCCTTGTCCTCCGAAGGGGACAGGGTGCCGGGGTGTGTGTGGGGGGAGGTGGGTCAAGCATTACAGGCACAATTTGCATTGTAAGAGATTGGGGTCTTGACCTTGCTTCTTTTCCACCTTCAAAACTAGACTGTTAAACAGATTTATGTAAAACATGTTTGCAACTCTTCTGCTTTGTACCAGCATTGCTTTAAGGTTGCTCCTCCCTTGTCCCCCACTACCTGAAGGGCCCTGCTTTTTTTGCTTCACGTAGGTGCTCCTTTTCCATCCAGTCATTCCATGTCTGCAGCATGGGGTTGCACTGGCCATACACCCTTGGTGTGGAGGGGAGGATGACTGCCTCCAACTCACTTCTGCCAGGGCTTGGTGACATTCCTTCCCCTCCTGCCCACCCTGGCCTGCTCCAGCCTGGGGAGCAGCAGAGTGGGAGACATGTCTGCTGCCTGTTCCTGTCCCACAAGCATACAGGAGATAAGCCAGGTGGGAATCCCACAGGTCCCCATCCCACCAGCCTGGAGAGCATCACAGTGCATCCAGGAGGCTGTCAGTGGAGGTTAGAACCCTCCAGTGCCGTAAGACCCCTTGGCATTGGGGCAACGTCTGGTGGAGCTGATGGATGAGAGCGTGCAGCTGCATGGAGCCCTGAGAAGGGCTGGCCCAGGAGGGCTGTTTGTCTTGTGACTAATCTGACTCCAGCCAGCAAAGTTTGGGAGACTCCCAGAGGTCGCAACTTGAAAGGCAAGTGTTGTAATTAATTTCTTATGCCACACTTGTTTTGAAACCTTTTTAATTCTGTGATAAGAGGCAGAATCTGGACTTTGTTTACAATCTGCTGGCCTGGAGGCAGGAACTAGAAAAGTGCTTTGTAAAGCACTGTAAATGTTTTTCTCTCCCTCACCCCCCATTGCAGGATGTATGTGGTATTATCACACCACAACAGTGAAGCTATAAAAACATGATTGCATCCTTTTCTTTTTTTTTTTTTTGAAGAGAGTGTGGTAGTTAGGGTCCGGCGTTCGGAAGCGTTTTATTCTGAAGGTCTGGCTTAATAGACTTAAGCGGACACCATTTAACTCTGTTATCTTTTTTAACTGCAGCATACCCTCGCCCTGATAGAACTAATTTCCACCCTTGTTCCCATTCTCCCAGCTCATTTCTAACTACGACCGACGGACCTTCTTCCAACGCTCG
>JANHFX010008117.1:56843-69703 GCA_027560015.1 Chloroceryle amazona
TCAGAGTTTGATTCGCTCGTTCAACTATGGCTTGTCCCGTGGCATTATACGGGATGCCGTGTGTTAGAGTGATACCCGGACCCTAACTACCACAAGAGAGAAAATACATCCCAGAAGCAATTTAACTGCGTAAAAACACATCTTTCTCTGAGAAGATGTGGCAGCAACTTTTTAGAACAATCCAGGGTAAAGCATGTGTAAGAGACCACAATTTATTTCTTTGAGACTTAAATCTTCATTAAATAAGAATTTCCTCACAGTTTGGGGATATCTTTTTTTTAAAAAAAAAGTTATTTTTACTGGGAATTTAAAAGTATAAGCAAAAAGGTTCTTCCTATCTTGCCTGTCTGAACTAGCTTGGGATGAATAAGGTGTTACTCAGCAAAAGATTGTATGAGAATCATTTAGAACAGAAAACAGTCTTTCTCTGTAGTACCCTTGTACCTCACCGATTTAACATTTGTAACAATTGAATGTCTCAATTGCCACCTTTAAATAAGCTACTAGTGCTTCCATCTCCAGGATAACTTTTCATTCCAGATAGAAAAACCACTTGCACACCACAGAAATGTGATTAGCAGTTACCTGAACACTGGACAATACACAATTCTTGATCACTACCAGTTTTACTTTTAGCTGAGGAGGGAGGATGGCTCTGGGATGGAGAGGAGGAGAGCACCCAGCAGAGAAGGTGAGGGCACCTGGCAGAAAGCAGCAGGAGGGAGTGTGAAATACCAGGTTAGATTCAGTCTCCCTTGGGTGAGCTACAAGCAGTGTTAGCTGGGTGATACAGGTCCTGCCTTCCTAGCATGGCTCACCTCTGCTGCCTGTTTAGCCCAGCCCTGAAATTGCCTTTGTTGCTGATGAAGTTACTTCTGAAAGGAGGAAAACACTCTGGTTTAATATCAGGGTCTATAGGATGATGGTTCTGATCAGGTTCAGTACTGCAGCTCTTCAAAATTTTTTCCTTTGACCCATGGCTATGTAAATAATCTAGTGAATGCTTTTCTTTTGTGCTGCCTTTCCAAGCTTCATTTGCAGTTTCATCTGAGATGAATGTGAGACAAAAATTCTTGTTTCTTGTCAGAGATATAAAATTTGTATTTTGAATGAATGTGATCCTAAGGCTTTTTTTTTCATTACTTGTGGTGTTTTTGCAAATATTGTTGTGGTAAAAAACAATGGCGTTCGTCCAGATTAGCTCTTTGGTTCAATCGGACAACTTCTGTTTACCTTTCTTGTCTTCCACACTTCAGCCTTGTGCAAACAGTAACTATTTTTCTACACCAGTTGGGAAGCAGTTATATAAAGTACCTACAGAATCCTTAATAAAATCCACCGCCTTTTGTATCATTAGTAAGAGTTATACGACACCTACAGATCTAAGAGCTATTAGAGTTTGATCTCTCATTTTGCTTTGTTTTGTTTTGCTTTGTGTAATGTGTACACATTTTCTTTTGGGGAAAAAAAAAGATTTCTTTTGTTGCATGTATGGGGAGGACGTGGTGCTCCCCTCAATTGCTTTATCTTCCGAGTGAAGAGGGTGTTTGTTGCAGGTCAAAAATACAGTGGGTGAATAAAATACAGGGTTGCTTTTTAAAAGCTTTAAATGTTAAAGTTTCTAATGGTGACTTGCTGAAGAGATTGAATGCAATTCAGGTCAGAGAGCGGTGGTTTGGGGTGGGGTGGGGTGTGATTTGTTGTTGTGTTGTGGTTGTTTTGTTTTGTTTTTCCTTTCCCAAGTATCTTTGAGTAGGATTGCTAGGTCTCCCACTTTGATACTAGGAGCTGAGTGAATACAAATGTCAATGGCTGCTGGGAGTTGCTGGGTGCGTGGCAATAGGCTTCATTTGACAGGCTCCTACCAGCAGGAGAGCTGCTTGCCCGTGGTGCTGTTACTCCCTGTTGTGTCAGTGACCCCTTACTGCTGCTGAGTGCCTGCTCAGCACTGAAACCATCTCGCCAAAAGCCTCCACAGCAGCAACTGTGACCTTGGGATGAACAAAATAATGATTAATGTCAGAGATGTGTAAGAGAAACATGACTTCCCCCAACTTCCCACCAGCCTCCTACAGGAAAAAGGAAATATTAACTAATACTTAAAAAAAACCTCAGAGCAACAAAGGCAAAGCTGAAAACCCACAATTTTCTAGTGCTGCAATAACATAACCTTGGCATAATGTGGTTTGTGGAAGGAAAAGAGAAGGGAAGGTTGTTTCTGTCATGCTTTAGAGTAAAAGAGAGGAAGATGACCATGATAATCCTAGTAAATAGAATCCTAGGAAACTTCACCTGTAAAATTTGGACTCCTGTAGCTGTCTTTTGGGCTAGCTTGGGGAGCTGGGTTTGGATGTTTTTGAGGTGAGGATAGCTTGGTGAGGGACAGGCCTGGGTGCTTGCTTACTTTGGTAGCACCATTCTGCTCCAAAGGCCTCACTTCTTTCAGGGAGCAAACTTGCAGGTCATGCAACAGCTTCTGCTCCTTTGGAGCAATGCTGCGAGTCAAAAAAAAAATAAATAAAGGTCCTTCTGCTAAGAAGGGAAGTTTATCAAGGGAACAGTGGCCTCTGATGACAAGCAATGAGAAGTGCAGGAGGCCACACCACCAGCACAGGCCAAATTGCCGAGGGGTTGTTTTCTCCATCCTCAAGGCAAGTGGCCAAAAAATGTGTTGTACACGTGCCTGAGACTGTAAAGAGATCCTGATCCTAGTGCAATTATAGTTTTGCTTCCTGTAACACACTAAACCTAGGAACAAAATAACGCTCACTTTCTTGAAAGAAGGAAGGCTATTTTAAGTTTTATTAACATGTTGGGAGCAGAGAGACAGACACATCTGTCTTCCTCAGGTTTTTATCCTGACTTACTAATGAACACTTCCTAAGAAGGAAGGCAACATTATCATTTTAATACTGAATGACTACAGAAGGAAGGTTGCCTTTTACAAAACTGCAGTGTGCGAGTTTCTAGTAGGGGCTAGACTACAGTAGGATGGTGTTCTCAAGCTTGCTTTCTAGGGCAGTTATTTGGGGAAGTTTCTTTTCAAAAATATGTCATTGACTTTACAGTCTACAAATACATGTTTGGAAAGCTTTGCTTTAGAAGCTAAAGGGTAGAGATTAAGGATGTCTAGGATAACACACTTTTTTTTTTTAATTTGAATTTGTTCCTTTTGATCTTGTTTGTGCTTTAAAAGCCCTGTTGAATGTCATAGATAAGCTATAGCATTTAGGTAGTCTTCTAAACGTTGATGAGATTGTGGCAAGTTCCTTGTGATACTGTGATATGAGGGGAAGAGAGAGGAGTGAGTGCGTGTGTCAGTGCACGTGTAGGACTTTGAATGAAATAGCAGCTACAACTACTTTACCTACTGTGTGTTTTTCATATTGGTTCACCCAGAGGTTGCTGGCAGCAGTGATAGGTAGATTTTATTTTTTTTTTAATATTCCTGTAACACACAATGCAATGTTAGCATTCAGGTAACCTTATTTTTCCCCACATTTAATACTCCTTGATGAGTGATATTGGCATTGGATCTCCCCCAAAGCCATAGTTCACTTCATATCTGTTTCCTCTTAAACCGCCTAGCATGTGGTCAGCCTTACAGGTCACAAATGAGAGACTGACAGCTTATTTGTTGTCTGATTGCTTTCACAAATGCTTTTGGTTTTAATCTTTCTGAGAAAATAGACCCTGAATGCAACTTGTGTCAAACATGGACAGTGTTTTGTAGCTGGGACACAGAAAGGTAGAAGGATTAAACATGACATGTTCCCTTGAAACAGTTTTGAGTGCTGCTAATTTGAATGCTCAGTAATAGAGATCTGTTGGATGGAGGGGTTACCCTTCACTATTAATGACTCATTGGCCTCCTTCCCAAGCTGCCTGAAGTGCTGCTCTCCCTAGTGGAAGTAATTTTGTCTTTGAAGTACTTTCCAAAGCTGTCAACTAATGTTCCACAGTTCCCAGAGGAAATAATAAGCCATGAGTGCATGTACACTGAAAACATAGAGTTTGAAATGAACTGTTCCTATAGGAGCCTGGCAGTCTGCTTCTCTGTGGAATTCAGCTTGTTTATACAATCTTATCTGGCTAAGCTTTGGTATTTCTTCTGGCAGGCAATCCCTATGAAAAGCAGCTGTCCAAGCAGTGGGAGTGGTGCTCCTGGTGTTTTTTTCAGAAGGTCTATAATTTCTTGTTTCATGTAAATTAAAGAAATACAATACTCTTTTGGCTACAACCAGATGCTCTAGCATCTAGCAGTTTTCTTTCCCTTATAAATAGCTCTTTAAATACACTCTGCTCTTATGTACTGTATGACTTCACAAGAGGATTCGTGATGCCCACCAGGAAGGGATAATGTACTGTGTCAAGTCAGAGGCTGACTACAGAATTGTTAGAAGAGTATCTCAAAGATGTTATCATCTATAACTTTCCAGAAATGGTCAGGGTTGGGTTTTTTTAAATATTATTCTAGTAAAACGTACATTCTTGGAAGTGAAAATTTCCTTTAATGGGTTTTATCGTTGCTGGAGAAGTGGAGGTAATTCCATTAATTAAAAAAACAAACAAACAAAAAAAAACAAACAAAAAAAAAAAACAACAACCCCAAAAAACACACACAAAAAAACCAACCAAACAAACAAAGCAACCCTGCCACAGAGGTTGTAGAGGTTGTTAGGGACTTCTGGAGCTTATCAGGTCCAACCCCTGCTAAAGCCACCAGCACTGCTGTTGTCAAGAAAGCGAGCACAGGTGGATATCTGTCTTTGTATGAAGAGATCTGTAGCACATACATTCCCTAACAAAGTCCCTCATGGGTAAGTAGATAGTGACACCTCTATTTAAACAAGCAAACAAAAAACCCCAACATGTTAACAGAAAGGATGCAGACAAAATACTTAAGTTTTTATGTAACTCATTGTCAGATAACAAAATGTTTCTTAAAATGTACTGAAAGCTGAAGATTTGGGGGAAAAGAGTTGCAAGAACACTTAGTGCATATGGAAGAGTTTGAGGTAGTTTTTGTGTAGCTTTGGGTTGCAGTTTCAAGTAGAAGAAAACTGGAAAGCTGAGGCTCCAAGTGTAGTAATTGTTCTTCTTTACCTCTTTTTACAGGAATAGTATTTTCAGTAGGAAGCAAATTATGGGCAAAAGTAAAATTCAGGTCTAAGTCTTCCAAAGTTTAGTGGTTATCCAGGATTATCCATCCAGTTCATAGTAAATTTTTGTCTGAAAGTGCTGCATCTTGTACATGAAAATACCCCATGTATCTGCCTTATTCGGAGAAACCAGGGGTCATATTCAGCACCTAAGGAGTACTTCTCCCTCTGTCACCTGCAAGTTACATTTCACTCTGGCCTCATTCAAGACATAGGAAAACATGACACCCTGAAAATACAAAGCTTTAGGCACTGTTTAGATGTGTCACTTGATGGTACTTCTCCCACTGGTGTGCGTGCAGATTTCTGTAGACTTTTTGCTCTGCAAAAAGAGAACTTGATATTGCAACAAATAAGACATGAAAAATGAGCTCTGCCTAGTTCCACATGGGATATACTAGTCTGCACTGAGACCCGGCATCAGGCACAGCCCATTTCATTAGCTGAAGTGGCATTACTGCTTGAAATCCTATATGGTGAGAAACTCAAAACACAACAAGAAGTTGCTGTCCTTCATTAAAAGTGTGTCATTATAAATTATACAATGATGCAGTTTTCATTTCAGTCTGGCACATGCCACCTGAGCAGTTTATTATTGGAAATAGGGAATACACTGCTGTGTGACCACCCTGTAGGTGAGACATGAGTGATGTTGGCTGACCTTTCCCAGTTCCCTTATGTGGATGGATTTTTATTATTATTATTAATATTTTTCTTTTTTCTTTTTTTTTTTTGCTAGGGATTGACGACTTTCTGCTGCCACAGCAACAGCTGATGTTAAACTTTGTTTAATTCTTGTGGCAAGAGTAGTGTCTCTAAATAGTAGCAGGGGTAACAGTTTTGTTCTGGGGGTGTTTGTATTACTTATTTCTTTTTATTTATTTTAAGGTGATGTCCCAAAAAAGTATACCTGCTAGTGAGGGGTCATCTTTATTACAAGTACTGCAATAAGCCCTGTATTGTTAAGGAGCATTTACTACATACTTGAACTTTTTCTAGGAAATAGAGTTAGCTGGCATTTTTTTTCTTAAAAGCTCTCCAATTTAGCTATCATTTTTCTGACCTATAATAGGCTTTAACAGTTTTACCTATTAAAACTGGGACTTCATCTTTCGCATATGCTATCCTGATTAGGGTCAGAGTTGGAAACTACTGCCTGACACTGCTTTAAAAACACAACTTCCAGTCATCCACAGGACATAAACTTCATTTTTGTTTAACGTGATCCAGCCCTGAAATACTAAATCCAAGAATGGTCAGTGATCCAGCACTGCAGGTAGCCTCTGTCACTTGTAATGTAACGCCTTCTTCTGCCTGGTTGATATTTGGAGGGAAAAAGATAGCATTCTTGTGGTAAGCTGGGCTTCTTGTTATTAAAGGAGCTGGTGGTTTTGAAGCTGCTCAGAGGTTAGGAATGCTGACAATCATCTGGGGAGACAGATAGTGAGCTGAACGCAGGTGAGGTCACAGGCACAAAACAACCACTGTCTTTTTTGCCATTGCCCTGGTGGTGGTTCAGCCAAAGGAAGCTACTTCAGAACTGACCTCTGTATGTCGGGAGGACCATCGTACACCTGCGACATTGCTACCAGATCATGGCAAACTTGCATGTTGCGAGAATTAACTCTGGGGAAGAAAACAGTGTTGTCAACAAATCTTTGCAGGTGAATTATTTAGTAAAGCTCTTGCAAGTCTGCCTTGAAGTAGCTCAGTGTTAATATACTAACCTAGAGAGTGAGTGAGAATAGTTACCTGGGTGCTTTTAGGGACTAGATGGATAACTAGGGCATGGGTTTCATTTTAACCTGCAGTGCAATGAACTGCACTCACCAATCTAATTTCCTGAGTCTTAATGTGATGCAGCTTTTGTTTGAGTTTGGTTTGCCAGTACTGCAAGAGACAGTCTTAAACACATCAACCCATGTGTAATTTTAATTGCCATCTTAAACCAAAATGTTGGGCTTTAAGGTACAGTGCTACTATTGTATAGCACTGTGCTCCAAGTGAGGAAAAATTTTCATTCTAAATCTGAATCCCCAAGTTGTTTCCATAGGACTGTCACAGAACTTTATTGGTGAATTGTGAGGGTGAGCATGGCACAGTGTTCTGAGGCTGGTGATGAAAGACATCTCTTTTGGACCAATGCTTTCTGAGTAAAAAAAATTGTTGCCAACCTTCAAAACCATCCATCAAAACTTAAAAAGTCTAGGTGAATGTAGATGGTGATCCTGTTGATGAAATAAAAAGAATAATACCTGGCTTGGGCTGATGCAGGTGGCTTGTGCATGCAAAAGAGTAGACACCTCACTGACTCAGCTTACCAGGTGGACTTGAGAAGATGCCATCTCCACGCAGTAACTGTCTTATCTGTGAATATACTCTCAGGAACCAATTGGGAGTTTTTTGTGTTTGGGTGATTTTTAAGGACCTCCAGTCCCATGGCTCACCATCCAAATAGCACAGTAGGGACTGTGCAGGTGGTACAGCTCTGAATAGCCTGGGAGGAGAGTATGAGTTTATCTTCTTCTCAGAAGGCCTTTCTTTCGGATGACCTCCTAGATGCCTTGTGATGATCTCAGTGTTAGTATAGCCAATGTAAATAAGTTATAGAAGAATGCAAAAATAGTATTTCTGAAGTCTTCAAATTATTATTTCCCGCCCAAAGGTCTGTGTAGAATCACAGAACAATTTATGCTGTAAGGGTCCTCTAGAGGCCAGCTAATCTGACACCCTGCTCCAAGCAGGGTCAGTTAGATGAGGTTGTGGTTTAGCACCTTTTTTAGTGTCCTTTCAGTTGTGTGACTTAATGTCACTTAAATGAAGTCTGTCAATAATATACCTTGAAAGCTGACTTGAAAATAAGACCTTGCAAGAAATAAAAACACAATTATAAGCTTGTTTGTATTGGCATTTTTTTTTAACCTTTATCAGGTAGAGTTGTTGTCACTTAAACCTATGCAAGGTTAATTTGTTGGAGAGAAGGTTTTCTTAGTGGCAGTTCTAAAACTGTACATTTGTATTTTACTGCTTATCTTCACCAGTATAATTAAATAAGTCAGTACATTTATCTGAAAAGTGTTAGCATACTTAAACTATCCGTGAAATAATTTTCCAGCTAGTGCATGCTTCCTGTTTAAAATATGCACAGTATTTTTAATGGGAAATGCAGTGACACATCTTGTACACTAACAGCTTCATGACTCAAGTATTCTTGACGCAAAGCACAACATAAGCTTATATGGCATAACTTGTCATATTACTGGGCTGATTTAAACTCGGGTGCTTTGTGCATGCCCTTGAGATACTGCTACAGAGACCAAAATATTTAATTCGTTAAACAGTAGACCTTAGTAAGGCTGCTGTCCTGCAGATCTTGCTCTCAAGAGCAGGAGCAAGTGTGAGTCCGTGTCTGTTCTGTGATCCCTAGCATATGGACTGTACAGCAGAGCAGTTTTCTTTCTCTGTGCTGCTGCTTCCACTGGGCCACTCGCACAGAACTTTTTTTGGTACTTGCCACTTTTGGCACTTTTTATTGCTGTCAAATTTAGCTGAAATGAAGTAAAATATCCCAAAGGGGAAAAGTACTGTACTGAAAGATGCAGATTAACATAAACCCTTACTAAAAAAAGGTTAGGCTAAAACCACATATCCAACTACTCTCACACTCAGCTTTCATGTTTGTACCGAAGGTCTGCTATCAGTTAGAACTGTGTATTGGATACTAAAATACTCCCAGATTCAGACTTTTAGGTTAGGAATGTGTATACGCTCCTTGCCCGCTTAAGATGTATGTGTAAAATTACAGTCCAACTCCACAAATATGTTCTCATATTGAAGATGATGTATCAGGCCTGCAGCTGCAGGTGATTGCGTTCTGCACAGCTGACAGCAGGAGTTGAGAATCAGAAGTCTTTTTCCCTCAAAATACGGAAAAAATATTGATAGTCATTGAAAACAACTCATTCATTCTGAATGATGTACTGGTGGGCAATAGAATTAAGCAAAGGCTAGAGGAAGTGGAAAAATTAATTTAGGTTTGTGGCTTCACCAAGCCAGATTTAATAGGAAAATGCCCTGTAGGTTGAATTAAGCTCTGTTTGGTTGTTACATTGGTACTATTTCTCTTTCAGATGAAGTGGACTACGGTAATTTTGGGACCAACACGCTATCGAGGAAGAAGAAGGCTCTGGTGACACTCCGCAATGACAACCTCCGCCGGCGTCCTCACATCAACATTAGCATGCCTCATGATTTTAGACCAGTGTCTTCCATAATCGATGTGGACATTCTTCCTGAAACACACAGGAGGGTGAGGCTGTATCGACACGGGTGTGAGAAGCCCTTAGGGTTTTACATTCGCGATGGTACCAGCGTAAGGGTTACTCCTCATGGACTAGAAAAAGTACCTGGTATCTTCATCTCTCGTATGGTTCCTGGAGGCTTAGCGGAGAGCACAGGCTTGCTGGCTGTGAATGACGAAGTCCTGGAAGTTAATGGCATTGAGGTAGCAGGAAAGACTCTTGACCAAGTTACAGACATGATGATTGCCAACAGCCATAATCTTATTATTACGGTCAAGCCAGCAAACCAGAGGAACAATATTATTCGAAGCAGTAGGATGTCTGGTAGCTCTGGGCAGTCTACAGACAGCACTGCGAGTCACCATAGCTTGCCTACATCCCACATGCTGCAGAACTTCCACCCTGATGAAATGGAAAGTGACGAAGAGGCTGACATTGTCATCGAGGGCGGTCTGGAGCCACAGCACATTCCTAAACTGCATAGCCTTACTTCCAGTAGCCTCTCTCGAATCAATGGCAGCAGCCTTAGCCACAGACTTCAAAGGGACCTGGTGCTCAACAACAACTCTGGCCGAGAAAGCAATGGCAACATCCACAAATTGCTCAGTTCCTTAAAGACTGATCCCCGACACAGTCTGGTTATCCCCAGAGGAGGCATTGAGGAGGATGGAACAGTCATTACGCTTTAGTAGCAATTCCTGCAACTCTCAATCTTAAGTGCCAATTGGGACAGTTGACTCTTGCAACATGTTATGCACAAAACAGAGAGCTGGTATTGTCATAGACCTCATGGGTGCAGAAATTTGTTGCTTTCTAGGAAACATGGCATCTGGAGTTAGACATAAAACTGTCATGCACTGCAAAATTTGTCAGGAGAAAGCCAGAGTGTAAACACCTGGTTTATGTCCCAGCTCTGAAGTGAGAACACAAATTTGTTTTAGTTGGTATAAATCTCAGCAGTCTTACAGGCTCCCGATGGCAGTGCTACATAGTTGGGTTTGAATGCATGGGTGGATGTATTTATACATGCATGTATATGAATTAGATTTTAATAGTAGAGACATGTCTATTTGAAGTGGAATCTGTTTCTATTTTTTCTAATACCACTGTAAAGAGAGTGCTTCTTAACAGGCATCCAATCTTCTACCGTTACATACAGACCTTCCACTAACTTGTTTACATCATATTTGCAACCTTATGTCTAATCCAGACAAGCCCTATACAAGTCGTGGTTTCCTACACCAGTGGTAACAATGCGAGGGAAGTGCTGCAAATACATTGTCCAAATGAAATTATTTTTTTGTTTTTAAGCCTGAGGAGGAGATGTTGGGGAATGTTGCTGTTACTGCTGAGCCACCAGCACCACCCGCTGGTCAGAGTCAGGCCTGCCTGCAGCGCAGGGAAGAGGAAAACATCACAAGGGCTTAAAACTAGGTTCAGCACCACTGTGTGCAAATGTGTTCTTTTTCGATATTTATTAGATAATACCTCTTTTTCTCATCATCTCTTGTTTTTTCAGTATCATGGTTCATGTGAATTTTAGGGATGCAAGTGAGAAGGCAACAAAGTTGGAGGACTGTGCTGGGACTGTGCCCTTCGTCTCAGAGCTGACACGGGTCCTTGCTGCACCTTTGGGGCAACCGAGATCCGCGAGGTCTTTCTTTACAAAAGATTGGCTGGTTGCTCTGCAGAGGAGGGATGCTGACTGACTGGCAAAACTACCTTACAATAGTTCTCTTGGTTTTGGACTCTTCTAGTAATAAAGCTTAATGTCTACACAGGGATTTCTAGAAACTTAAAATACCCTGGATGTTTGCGATGGTCAGACATCTTCACTGGACGCTGGCTAGTGGGTAACCAGTGGCTGTTGAGTCAGGAACTGTCTGCTTCTGAGAGTGCCATGAATTTATGAAAGCAGTCTAAAATATTTTGTTATATCTTGATCGATGTAAGGAACAAAATATAAATGTTTTGCAATGTATTTTTCTACTTTTAGCTTGTCATTTTCTTTTTGTTTTTAACTTTGTAGTACATTAAAGCCTTTTTTTTTAATATGGTGGAATAGACATTTCTTAACTATTGTATGGATATGAAAATTCAGAAGTCTTGGTTTGAAAAAATTACATTCCATTTTGGAATCTGTAATGGCTGGACAAAGACTGTGTGGACTAATTCATTGTCACTAATTTAGAGTATCTGTGGAACAGCCACTCTTCTGATCATTGTTAACTATGTTTGGGACATTGAACTTAGTTTATTTCTTTTAGATTTGCTTTAAAAGTTTGTTTTAAATTTCTTTCACTTACTCTAATTAAACCTCTTCTAGGTATCACAGCAGTTATAGAGCTGTACTTATTTTTCCCAGCACAGTAAGAATAGAACATTGCTCTTGTTCATCTTAAAGCTGTGTTTGTATTTTACCAAAGGTTTTAATTATTTTTTAAGATCTGATTCTTGGTGCAGTATAAAAATAAATATCTGGATGTGCTTCAGTCAATCAGACCATCTTATCAGGAACATTTTTACACCTTAAGTAAGACTACTTTTATGAATAAGTGGATTTGTCTGGCTGAAGTTACTTATTTTTACCTTATTTAACTGATGAAAATGTGACCTGTCTGCAATAAAACGTGCACTGTCTTATTTCCATGCTTTATCTCTTCCCTTATGTTCAAGCAGAGATGACAGAAGTTAACTCCCTTCCCTGGGGAAACGAGATCTGGTTTTGATGACTTTCAACTGTAACCATTTTATTCCTGTTTTTCTGTGTACTGAAGGGTAGAGACTTTGATTCCTGTGGTGGTTCTTGTTAGTGGTACTAAGTTTCTTCCCCTCACAATTTTCCCCAGTACGGCTTTTCTTAAAGGGCACTGCTAAACTGATTCCCAGGGGAGCTGCGTAGTTTGCTACAACCCCTAGAGCACAGCTGGATTCAAGCCTCAGGGCTTTGAGGACCTGGAGGGGGGGGGGTTGGGCTCCTCAGAAAAAGCCCCCCCTGTACCTCGGGCTTAGTTGCACTGTGCTGGGGGTGACTGTCCCCCTGAAGCAGGCTTGTACAAGGCATCCACAGTCCCTGTCCCGACCAGCTCCTCCCAGCAGCGAGGAAACATTAAGCTGTATTTCACCCATCAGGGTGAAAGTCTTGTCCCCAAGACAAATTACAAACTGAGAACAGCAAATTATTGATGTGTCAGCTTTAAAGCTGACACTTTAACTTCTAAGGCTTACAAACATTTTGTGCTTATTTGCATCGGCCGGGGGGGGCTTCTATTTTTGCATGCTCCATCTTGATAACGGAAGCTGTCTTGGGATAGTTGCGTTTTTAAGATAATTTCTTTCCCCCTTCGGACTGTGTGGAAAGAGGGACGGAGCCGTTTCGCTGTCACCCAGCGGGGCC
>JANHFX010008118.1:18101-29645 GCA_027560015.1 Chloroceryle amazona
CCCGCCCTGGCCCCCCCTTGTACCATGCAAAGAATAGTGTGTTTGTATCATGCACCAAACCAGCCCATGCCTCCCAATAGCTCCCCACAGACATAGGGTATTTCCCAGCTCCCGCTGAAGTTACTTGGACAACTGCGGGACATGCTCTGGGAGTTTACTCGACTAAGCTCGAAGCACACATGCCACCAGGGCAGACTTGAAACAGCAAATAGTTGTGAGTACCCAGCACCCAACTGATAAAGTTTCCCCGGCAAGCAACAATTTACCTATCACCAGTTTTAGAAAGACTTCAACTATTTTCTGAGCAGATGACACAACTGACAGAGCCGAAGTCCAAAATCAGTACCAAGTCTGTAAACCAGCTTCCAAAATGTATAAAGAAGAACAAGTAAGTTTGCACCTCATAGAAATACAGTTCACTACAAGACCTCTGTGCAATGAAACTGGGAACAGGGTGATACAACTTTAAGTCAGCAGTAAACAAAACTACAGACAAACAGTACTGAAGTCTAAATTATAGTCTCATTTATTTGCCACATTTAAAGTTCACGTCTTTACTGAGATATGCAAGAGGCAGAGAAGCTGCTTTCATTATAAAGTCATCATTTGCTTTGTAGCTTATCTCACATACACACTCACTGAAAATATTTACAGCAAATGTAGTTCCCATAAACGTCTTTTAAAAAAAACCCAACTCTATACAAATGCAAAATAGCGTGATCCTTTCCTGGGAACCAGTTCCAAATTAAAGCATTCCTCTACAGATTTTATCTGCAGCAGCAACAGTCAATATAGGCTGTATACTGAAAAACGAAATTACCAAAATGGCACATAGGCATAATCATTTAACAGTGCAAGTACTCACATTCTCGAGTTAACCAAAGCAAACCACTGCTCCTTAGTCACCTCGTACCTGAATGCAGCTGAGCGTGTGGTCAAACTTGCCAAAATATTCAAGTAACATAAACGCAGCTTAGTAGTCCATAACAAGTCTTTCTAGTTCTTTTTCCTGTTGCTGATTGATTCAGAGGGTGCAGAAAACACCACCCCTTACGTTTGTCTTTCCACTCTTAGAGCTCCATACAATTAAGAAACTTGCTTCAATACCTCCAACGCCCAAATCAGTTCCTGCTCATCCAAAGGCATTCTCTCCCAAGCAGCACGGCAGGATATCAAAAATCACAAGTATTTGTCCAATAGTTAGTCCATTATGAACTGCTAAGGATTTGGAGTCACAGGCATACACAGCTGCATGTTAGAACACTGGCCTCAAGAGTTTGCAAAGCCAACAAGTCCTGACAGTCTCTGCAAAATGTTGTCCAATTTAGTTTTGAATTAAATACTTGCAATTCATTATAGCATCTTTCTACGAATAAGGGAACAAACAGCTTCTACCCTGCAAGAAGCCTTGTTTGCATAACAATCCTGAAACTAAAACTTCATCTTGCATTAACACATCCCCAGTACAAGCATTTAGCTTCTTTTAGACTCACACATCAGCCTACCAACTTTTTCATTAGACAATTTGACTGCAGGGGGGAAAAAATGTTAGTAAACCAATCAGTAACACTCCATGCACAATTTTTCTTTCCTTGTAAGCAGAGGGAATTGTTCTGCTTGACTTAAGTTAAAAGCATATTACTAAAAACAAGTCAAGCTATGTGAGGGGTTTAGGCAGTAGTAGGTACAGTTAAGTTGAATGGCAGAGCTTTTGAAGTCCACTTTCGCAAAAGGTCTACAAAAAGGTTACAAACATATAGTTTCTTTCTTACAGAATATACTTCTACTTGTATAAAAATGAGGGGGGAGGGGAGAAGACAAAACTTCCCTTTTCAGCAGTGTCAGGGTTTAACAACATTGGTAAATTTTACCTTAAATTATCAAGAGATAATAGTAATGTCAATGCCTCAATGAGTAACTTCCACTAGCCTTCAAAAAAACTTCTTGGTTTGCATTAATTGCAGATAACGACACTTTATATTTCTAATTTCCTGCACACAAAATGCTTTAATCTCTTGCATTAATTGGAACAATTGCACAGTGAGCAGAGTAAGTTACATAGGATTTGTTTCCATACCAGAACATACTTTCAAGGGAGGTTGGTGTTAAAATCCACCAGGTAATACAGTTCTCAGGTATGTGTATGTCACAATCTAGTGAGTCGCATTTGAACATGAGCACATGGGCCTTAGGAAATGGGCTTTCCCTTTACTAAGGGATAAAAAAAAAGCGGAAATTTCTGTTTATGTAGAAAAGCCAGCAAATATATATACACTTAAGAGTCCTCCTCAGGATATTCAAAGTGCTCCCAGCCACCCCAGCCTTCATTGATCAATCCATTTCCCACCATACCTCGGTAGGTAGGAGGTCTCAAAAGAGCACCCACGAGCTCCTGCCGTGCAACTGAAATTTTCCCTATAATCCCACTGGAGCAGCCTTAGCTTTAGTGGTCTAAAGCTATGTTTGTGCAGTGATCAGGAGAACAGGAAAATATTGACACAACCACAGAAGGAAAATCACTGCAGTGCTGTTACCAGTCATGCTGCAACCTCTGCCTCCCCCCCTGCCCCGACCCATCAATCTTCCTCAGCAACCTTTGACACACTAAGGGATCTATTTCAAAGAATATCACCCAACTGAAATAGACATTTCAAGAGCTTCTTAAAATAACAAAAAAAAGTGAAATTAACTGAACACCCCCTCTTTGTGTTGCTCACGAAATGCTTTTATGTTTTGCAGGGAAGCGAGAAAGAAAAATCAGCCTGACCAGTAAGGGTGACCAGGAAGGGCTGGGGATCTGGGGATTTGATGTGTAAAACCTGGTTAATCTCACAAGTTAATTACAGACACTGGATAACAACCACATCACTTTTTGCAGCAAACCCCTGGGCCTCTCAGAGTCTGGTGTGAGCCAGCATAGGTCCTTGAAAGCAGAGTGTGCTGCACATTGAATGACTTGAGTGCCAGCCCTTACATCTTTGCAAACAACTTTCCACTCTTTAAATATTTAAAAGATTATCGGGGGTGGTGGTGACAGAACGCACAGGCTCTGATCTACCAGGAAATTAGTTTTCAGTATTTAGTTTTAACTGGTGCTACTTCGCTCTTCTGATACTTTCACAATTTAAGAAAAAGGAGGCTTGTTTTTCTTTTTTAAATAATAATCCAAAGGGAGGAAAGCATTCTCGATTAGTTACCTGTAGCACTGCCATTAGTATTTCCTGGGTAGGCCATGTTTGCTCAGTGACACATCCAGAGCTAGGCTGTTAGGTGTCATGCAAATGCCATGCATCAAGTCCAACCAGACATGCAACCTGCAACAGACAAGAAAAAGGCAGTTAAAAGTGTACAGTTTTAAGAAGTGCCTCAAGCAGTAGGCATTCCCAAGTGCTGCAAGCCTCACCTTCAGTGAAAACTTCTCCACAGCAGTAACTTATATTACTCTTAATCAGTGTCCTAGCTATCACAAAACGCAAAGCTGTCCTGGTGTCTGAAGTTCAACTGGCTCTCTGACAACTTCCAAGAAGGACCACTGCTTTAGGTATGTCCTCAGTGAGGATGTAAACAGCTGAATTTACAACTGGCTTTGGGTTGTTTTTTGGACTGCCCTCAGCTTTTTTGCAGTTTGTCCCTGGTCTCCCAAGTACCACAGCAGCTTACTCACATTTGAAGTTTTAGGCTACCCAACAGTTTAGCCAGGCAGGGTTAGAACATTTTTAGGTGAAAAAGCACCACAGAAGAACTGTACGAACAAGCAGGGAAATATCTTCAATTTCCAAGCCCAAGAGAGGTGAGGGCAGAATGACCCCACTGTAGATTCAGCCAAAGCAAGCATATGCATCCCCACCACCTGACAAACCTGGCAGCTGTCGGCTGCTGCATGGAAGCCTGTGGAGCTGGGAGACCAAAGCTGGCATGGACCCCAAATGGGACGGTGCACGGCTGACTACAAGACCTGTCCCCTGCAAGTCTCAGCTGTGACAGGTTTTCTGGTGTGAGATTTTTTTTTCAACCCACATGGGGCAGATTGAACCCAGAAGCAGTGCTTGACTGAAGCCCAGGCTGAGGGTACAGAACAAGGACACTGCTGCCTGGGGGGGTGGCTGCCAAGCAGAAGCCAAGTGAGAGGCAGAAGCAAAACCAGCAGCACTGCAATGGCTACTTGGCTGCTGGTTGGCTCTGGAGAGCCAGCCTTGCTGGCTCTGCAATGGGGCCTCTGCTTCTCCTTCAATGCCCACCATGGGGATAGCCTGATCACAGCTCTCATCCTCAAGAGTAACAGATTTGACTCATCCATGGCTACAGAGACACCTCCTCTTGGCTATGCTTCAAGATTTCTACAGTCCAAACAGCATTTCATTTTGTTGACTCAGACAGGTGGAGCTTAGGTGTGTGATGAACACCTGCCTTTGCCAACCTGCCTGCCTTAGGCTGACAGGTCCTCAACAACACAGTCACATTTTTCCAGTTATATTTAATTTGGTTCATGGAAGTATTTGCAAGCTAAACAGATTAGCAAAGGAAAAGAAAATCCAGAATTAGTGCAAGCACCATGTGAATCTCAGTCAAAGGTATACCAACTGATAGAGAAGCTGGTCGTTGCTTAAAACTAACAAGAGCTCCATCACACAGGGTAATATAGCTTAGCCTTCCTCTTCAAGGAACATAAGCATTAATTACTTCTTATTTAGTACAATTCTGACATAAATTTTCCAATGCAGGAAGACCGCCATTGCAATACCTCCTCCTCAAGCTCTGACATAAACTCTTAAAATTTATGATCTCTTGTTCAATGGAGGGCAGGACATGAAGCTGTCATAAAGACTGTACAAACAAAAGGCTACAAATGACAAAATAAAGCAGGCATCCAACATAGACCATGACACAGAGCGGCCCATCACAAGATTCCAGGCATAACAATAATTATCAGATTTCTGAAACAATGAAGCATGGCAAAAAAAAAAAAACAACCCACAAAAAAAAAAACAAAACACACACACACAAAAAAAAAAACCACAAACACAAAAACAACCAAAAACAAAAACATGTTGCTGGCTGAGGTTGCAGCCAGGACCAAAGTTTGAGATCTGTGAGCTTTTAGGAGAATATGAACTACTTCCTTTCAAAGGGAGAAATTTTAAAGTGTCACTCCCATCAAGTTATGCTTTAAGTTCAAGAAAGTCAATTTTTACTGAGTCACAGTGAATGCTTACTGAAAAATTACCATTTGTCTCCATGTTTTCTCAGGACAGCCACTGTCTCACAGTAGGCTGTGCTTAGCTGGACATCAGACTCTATGAGCAGTGCACCCAAGGGTAAAGACGGACGAATTAATTCATCTGCATCTAATTTGTTCAGCACAGCTCTGTGCTTCTCACTGGTGCTATAGCAGGCATACTTTCCTGCTTTCACTGTACACATTTATTGTACACAGCTGCAGCAGAAATCGTGCACTGCTGCAAACCTAACCAGTGAAGCACAGTACAATACACACTGCCTAATATAGCCCTTGTTTTATCAGGCAACTCATGTTCTTCCAGTCTGTAGCTGCCTACCCCACTGGAAGCAAAAAAGGCTCAAGAGAGGCTGCTCAGGAAATATGACACAAGATATGCATCCATCTAGCCAAAGTCCTCCAGGGCCCTGTCATAGCACTTCTGCAGAGCTGGATGCTGGATGTCAGCTACCTCCCTGAGCTTGCTCAGCTCACACCACCAGCTGCACCGCCACGGTCACCCGTACAAGGGGAGATATGAAAGCATGCACCCAAGGGTGGGTACAGGTAGACAGGTGGCAGGGGGCCCCAGGGGTGACTCATCTCTGTTAGGTGCAAAGCAGTCCCAAATGAGAGGGGGTCAACCACAAAAGGGAGCACTGACTTAAAACCCACGCTGTGGTGTGCCTGGAAACTCATCATGGGTTTAAAAGTAAATGTGTTAAGCTTCATCAATTTTAACAACACTAATCACCATAACAGGCATGTGTGAGGAGAGCTTCTTAATAGTGAGAAGCAAATGCAAGTGAGGTAAGAATTGACATTAAGTTAATAAAGACGCTGCTGAAAGCCAAACCAAGGCCTCAGGTCTACATTTTCCTGTGGCTTAGAGTGATGTAATTGACCTGGTACAAACTGCTTTCTGGGTACACTTCTATTGGTTTCAAAGCTGTGCTGGCCTAAGTGCCTCCATTAAGAAACAAACTCACCTTTAATTAAAACAATGATGCTTCTGAACTTAAATGAGGATTAATAAAATAATTGAGGAAGCAAATTCAGTCCAATAAGTGGGGGGAGGGGGGAGAAGAAAAACATAGGGTCTAATAATTTGCTACCTAAGGTATTGTTTGGTTTTGGGATTTTTTTTAGATTAAATGTAACTGCAGCTGGCTACCTGCCTATAAAACAGTTGTTAATGTATGGAAAAAATCTGGTCTAGCTCAAAAGATTTGTGGAGAAAGGGAATGCATACTGCTTTGAGCCACAACAATACAATGGCAACTGATTTTCTGAAATTGCACCAACACATACATGGACTAATTTTAGAAAGGTATTGCATGTGATTCCCCAGAAACACCTCAATAGCTGCACTTTGACAGAATTCCCTTGGGTGGGCAATGCATAGGACAACACCACAGGCCAGCTAGAACACTCAGAGGAGGAAAACAGCCTGCTCTACAGCAAAGCATGTTCTCCAGTATAGACATCTTACAAAAGAAAATTAGTAGAGGACCTTATATATTCCATTCCCAATGCTTCAACTTTCTGCCCATGTGTTTTCACATGCTCACCCTGCCTATGAATACTCTGATTTACAGACCCTAGGGCAAATGCAAAGCAAGCAGAGACTAGCTATATGAAATGTCATTGCTCAATGAAGCAGTTGTTTAAAGTGTTTTGAACTAGATATTCAAACTCTCTTATGCCCTAAGGTTCAATAGCAGAAATCTTAAACACACATGATCCTCAGTTTCCATGAACTATCACAACACCCCATCTTTTACAGGTTTTTCCAGAATAGTGATTCTTTATGCAGAACATAAAGCCTATGTCCTAATCCTGTCCTAATCACAACAGACAAGAACCCTGCTCCTCCTTTGTGCTTCATCATGTCGGGTCACTTACACCTATGCCAGTATTTCTCCACTAGAAATAACCAATTATATGTACGTGAGTTCTGGCATCCACACAACAGAGCTGTAGACTCAAGAGGCACAGATTCTGCAGAAAATCCAGGCTCTCACTTTAGCCTGAGGTTTGCAAGAGAAGCTTAAGAGAAAACAGTTGATGTTTGAGCTAAGAGCGGTTGCAGAATGGCACGTTGGCAACACAGGGTAAGAAGAGAAATACAAATCTGCTCTTAACCCAGAAAAGCAATCATGAAAGTCCTCCTGTCCAGGGGCCACAGTCAGATGTGGGAAATGATAATGCACACACTTCATTTGTGGGACTTAAGACAGACCTTGTCTTCCCTGGCAACGGGGCTTTAAGCTAAGTAGATACATTCATATAACTTTCACTTTTCTCACGGCAAGCACGGGCTGTTAAAAGTAAACTGTCCATTCAACCACTCAACACAAGCTCCAGATCTGCATATATCTTGAACCACTCACAGGATGAGAGTGGCTGAGACACTAAGGTGCTGTTGCTTAAGATCTGGACTAAGAGTGGGAGCACGGTGGAGGAGAGCTGTGCAGGATTCAAACGGACAGGCTCCCCTTTCTTCAGATGGATGCAGTCAAAGGATGGTCCCAGGAGGGAAACCAGCTTTGCAATCCTGTCCAGCAAGTGCAAAGTGGTGATTACGTAGGCCTAGAATATAGGGGTTTGACAGAGCAAGTTGACCCACAAGATGCAACATCCGAGGAAGAACTGGTACTGCTCCATTCCTGTTATACATCAGTGCAACAAGACTTCTGTATGGCACCTCTCATATGTGGGTTGCCCTGGCAGTAGAACTTGTCCAGTTTCATTCTTCAAGATACTGATAACATTTGCAAACAAGAGCCAAAATACATGCAAAACCCATATAAACATACTGATGGTAATTTCTCTAGGTGCAAGAAGAAATTGGCACTGGAAGTCCCTCCTCCTGCTCAGCCAGAGGGGCAAACACTTTGCAAATTTGTGCGGTTCCACAGGAAACAGGATGTCTGCAACCTAATTCATATCCTCAACCAAATATGCCAGGTGCTATTTAAATGAAGCACGGGCTGAAGCCAGCAACAGCAAAAGAGAAAGTATGTGAGGAGTTGTACTGTGGTTGGTTTCTATCCTGGGAGAATGACTAGGTATCTTACTAATACTTTCTTTTCACTATTAGCTCTACTGTGCTTGTGTTCTTCTCAACCCTATGTTCCTCAACAGAGGTGGACAATAAACTGGGAGGCAAAGTTTGTAGGGAAGAAAGTTATTTATTTATATGGTTAAAGTTAAAACCAAGTAAAAATGCATGCATATGAGGGGTTTTTTTAGGTCAGACATGGAGTAGTAAACTTTGAGATATGGGTAAACTGTGAATTATTTTAAGTTTCACTTATTTAGTCATGTAAAAATTCACCCATTCACATACTTTCTACAGTGAAATGTCTTTTAATGTTGCATCCAAATCACAAGCAAAACTACACAAGTTCTGTTGCTGCTGAAGTCTCACTAACAAAACAAATCACTAGCACAGGTTGTGTGCCTAGGCCACCTTAAAATGCAAAATTAAAAATTCCCTGGGATCAGTGCTTCCTGTACCCTCTCTCAGGCAGCAGTCTGTGTGATTCAGCCTCCTCTATCAACAAAGATAATCCAGATATGACATACAATTTATAAATAAATAATAATAACTTTTTAAAAAGCAGGCAACCAAAAAACACCACCTTCCACTATGGATTTTTTTTTTTCCTGCAGCATCTGCAGTACAATGGGAGCAAAAGAAGCCTTGTAAATCCTTTCAACAGGCAAGTTAATTCACTTACAGGCTACGGTCAGCATGAATTTACCTGCCTGCCTTCCTCACTCCCTCCACTTATGGTATTGGCCTGTAAGAGGTCTCTCTCTGCAGCACAGCTCCAGGCAAAAGCTGAGCTAATCTCTGTTAAGAAGAGAGTGATGGCTCAGAAACTCTGGGACCTGAGTCAGCAAGCTGAAGAAAAGAACAGTCAGAGTGCTCCCAGCCAGGGCACGTGCTTCCCTCTGCCACAAAACCAAAAAACATCAGACCTGACTGAGCTTTGTTGCTTTTGAACCACAAACTCCCAACTACTGCAATGCCAGGCTCTAATTCTCAAGTTATGTTGGAATTAACCATTAGTCACTTTTAGGTGAATGTCCTAGTATAGCCCTTCTCTTAAGCAGACTTGCATTCAGCTGTCTGTCTGCCTTGCTATTTCTGCAAGCAGAGAATAAATCTCAACCTTCAGCAACATAAAAGTCTGAGGGGTTTTCTTCTGCACACTTGAAAATGGTCTCCTCCTCATTCCTGAGCTGAGCATCTTACAAACTTCTACTTCACTCTCCCACCTATCTAATAATGCCCAGGAACTGGGCTTTACTGGTCAGCTTTCAGTATAGAAAATGCCTCAGAAAATGGACATATATGAAAATCTTTCAGAGGCATCGGATCCTTCTAGTTATCTTAAATAACCCAGCAATTTTCTGAATTTCCCCCAGTACTGTTCTGTCACGTTTGTCAGTGTTAACAGCAATGCTCAACCATCAGCTATTGTGTTTTAGTTTCCCTTCATACAGAGTTATCCCAAGTCTGGTCTGGAGGATCCAGAAAAGAAATCAGCTGTTCTACACAAGACACTCGTTGACTTGCTGGCACCAAGCAACAGGGGAAGGATTTCAAAATATTACCCAGCAGACACAAACATAACAAGCATCCTGTGAAGCCAGACAAATGGTCCATCTAGCCTATCTTGTTTTCAATAGCAGCAACAAGACATACTATTTACAGAGACTACACATGCCTGATGACGAGTCTTCGCTTCTGTGCTCTCCTAGCACCAACAATGATTGGATTTGGAACAGCTACAGTATAACCTTATATGGGTATTAAAATAATATGGTAAGTCAACTATGAATTTCATAGTCTGTTTCTGACCCTCCTGACGCCATCTGCCTCTGCTGCCTTGTGGGGCAGGAAGTCCCAGGCTGTTAGCAACCACTGCATACTTTTTCCGTATTTAAAACTGATGTCCTACAAATTTTCCCGAGTGCCACTGAATTCTTGCATCGCAGGGTTTCGTGAACATTAGTGCAGATTCAGCTTATCCACACCCTTCGTGATTTTATAAACCTCAATCTTGTCTCCCAAGTTGGATGCCAATTTCACCCCCAGGTCATTTTACTTGCCCTATTAGTACTCCTTCATGTGTACTCACCATGCAGAAGATTCTCATCATGAACTTACTAAAAAAGTCCCTGCAAGAACAATCTTACAAGATTGGGTAAAGGATTTTCAATACTTTTTTTCATCTAACTGAGTTTGGCTCTAACAATCATCTAAATACATAGGCAGGAAAACCTCAGTTTTAGAAACTTTTGGCAAGCAAGTGAAGAGTTAAAACAAAAGAGAACTTACCTGCAGCACAAGCAGGTTTCCCTAGTATATGCCAGAGGTTGGAGTGGACACAGCCCTCCCAAGTATCCAAATGCACATTAGGCCAGCCTAATGGACTTAAGGCAACCATACCTGTCGTCTAAGTTCCAGCAGGCTCACTGTCAGCCCAGAGTGGCAGCTGTTGCTATTTTCTCACTATCAGGATCCGTGTTCATTGGTAAAAGGAAGTCTTTGTATGGATTCTGTACATCATAGGTGGCATGCTTCTGTCACTCCCTATAAAGAGGATACCTTGTTTGTATAGAACTGTACTAAAACCTTCATACTTTGTCCAGTCTGCTTAGTGGCCCTTGTGCAATGTGCAAGGGTGTGATCTTCACACATGTTCTGTGAGCCTGAGCAGATAGGTATATTTGGATGACACCCAACACAGAGTGTTGCAAGGCCCCCCACACTCTGCAGACATTCTCAGACACCCCCCCATCACTTCTGTAAATCATTCCTGACAACATCATTGTCTTGACATTACATGGATAGTGTTGCAACTTATAAACCAATTTCTGTTTCTATTAGAGAAAAAAAAAAAAGAAAACAAATAAGAAAAGAAACACAATCCAAGGTAGTAAAACTCTTTTTTTTTGTTGTTGTTTTTATATACCTGAAATTCCTAATGAGTGATGTAGAAGACACTCCCTTTGGTTTATGCCAGTGAATAATGAGTCACATGAAAGAATGTGAATTCAGGTCAGTATGATATTGCTGTGGGTTGTAATGCTTGCTGTGACAGCAAGTACAAAGGTAGCAGCCACGGTGTCCACATTTTTCTTGTGGTGAAGCAGGAGGGCTGAGACTTACAAGGCTTGACGTAGTCCAGTCTGATTATTCTTCAAGAGGGCAATGAAACAACATGTGTGCTGATGTCCTGGTTTGAGTGAAAACAGGACTAATTCTGTTCAGTGATTTTACTTTTCAGTTCAGTACTTCTAATTAACAG